>RJWM01026868.1:0-27544 GCA_004363535.1 Dasyprocta punctata | reverse complement strand
TTGCAGCGCCCATCACACTGTTCTAGTCCTTGGGAAATGTTCTAGCTTAGAATGCTAGGAGCAAGGCCAGAGCCGTCACCTGTGGAGAGATTCTGTGTGCTGATAACTCTGTTTTGAAAAGGCACTTGACAAACGCAGCCAAGAGAGTTTTATTTTACCAGGAAAGTGGAATTGAGGCACAAGCTCTCAGCCTACAGATAGTGCTGCAGAGAAGAAAGAACATTTGCGGACCGTGCTAGAGGAAATACGTCCCCCGTCCCAGGCTGCGGTCAGGATGGGATGCTTGCTTGTTTCAAACGCACCTGGCACTGTGCCGCGGTGCCCAGGCTGGGTGCAGGGACAGGAGGCGGCGCTCCCGGTGGACATCTCAGGCTCCTGGCATCGGAGGGACACAGGTTTCCATGCTGGTGGCCCTGCTTCCGCCAAGTGAGCCACAGTGGCGCTCCCGGAAGACCTCTCTCTCTCTTTTTGTATTTTTTGTTTTATTTTATTTTATTTTTTTGTATTGGGGCTCGAATTCATAACCTTGTGCTTACAAGGCAAACACGAGCCACTGAGCTAAATCCCTGGTTTGTATTTTTTATTTTATTTTATTTTATTTTTTTAATTTAAGAGAACATGGACACAGAAAAGATAAACAAAAAGCAAAAGAGACAAACAAACAGCAACAACAAATCCAATACGATAATATTATAGGTTTACAAAGTGAGATGATTGGAATTTGACAGTAGTTGTAATGTTTCATATCATTACCTTCAAAGTGCTGGTTCAGATTAACAAATATAGACATGTAAAATTGATCTAATCATATGAGTATTAACTGTTCTTTTTCAATAGCTAATGCATTTAGTAATATAGTCATTTTATTTTATTTTATTTTATTTTTTTGTGGCACCGGGGATTGAACTCACCACCTCACGCCTGCCAGGGCAGGCGCTTAAGGCACTGAGCCAAACTCCCAGCCCTGATTTTTTTGAGGCAGGGTCGCACTATGTAGCTCAGGCCGGCCTTGCGCTCGTGCTGTAGCCCAAGCCGGCCTCGAACTCACAATGCTCCGCCTACCTCAGCCTCCCGAGTGCTGGGATTAAAGGTATGCGCCACCACGCCTGGCTTAATATAGTCATTTTAAATATCTTATATACACCTTTTTATAAATTTATGTCTTTTTTCTTTTCCCTTCCTTCTTTCCTCCTTTCCCCTTGGAATACCTCTTGTTGTCTTTAACATAACTGCCCATATCATCAGGCCTAATAATCAAACAAAATAGTTCAGAATAAAGCCAATAAAAAATAAAACAATGGTCACAGAAGAGAGAAACAAAAAACTAAAGGGACCAACAAACAACAACAACAAATCCAATACTGTAACATTATAAGTTTACAAAATGAGATGATTGGAGTTTGACAGTGGTTGTAACACTGTATATTTTTACCTTCAAAGGGGTTGCTTAGATTGACCGATATAGACAAGTAAAATCGATCTAATCATATGAGTATCAACTGTTCTCTCTCAATAGTTAATGCGTTTAGTAGTACAGTCATTTTGACCATCTTATGTATAACCACATATAAATCTATGTCTTTTTCCTTTTCCCTTCTTTCTTTCCTCCTTTCCCCTTGTAATACCTCTGGTTATCTTCAAAATAACTGCCCATACCATCGGGCCTAATATAATCAAACAAAATAGTACAGAATAAAACCAATAAAAGATAAAACAGTGGAAGCAATACATAGTAATACAATGTTGATTTCTATAATGCTTCATATTATCTTTTAAGCAGTTGCCTATATCATCTGTTATAATACAATCAAACAAACCAAAATAGGTTAAAATCACTAAAACAGAACAATGAAAGCAATACTGTAGTTTTTATTTTAAAGAAAATAAAACCAAGCAAAATAAAACAGTAAAGTCAATCAAAACAAGACAGTGTAAGTGACACAGGATTTCAAAGCAAAGTAATAAGAAATCAACAATGGCTACCATAATGCCTCTGATTGTCTTCAAAATAGCTGCCCATACCTTCAGATGTAGTAAAATCAAACAAAACAGAACAGAATACAACCAATAAAAACAAAACAATGAATGTAATACAGGATTTCAAAACAAGACAATAGTAAATCCAAAATGGCTACCATAATATATCTTGTTATCTTTGAAACAGCTGCAGGTGCCATTGGATATAACAAAATCAAACAAAGCAAAACAGAATAAAACCAAACCAAGCAAAACGATGACAATGATACAGGACTTCAAGACAAAATAACAGGAAATTAACAATGGCTAACCCCCTCAGGAGGAGATCCCCATAGATGCTACATTGTGTATTGTTATCCTCTGAATAGATGATCATACTACCCGCTTTAAGCCTGCAAAGTCAGTGAAACAGTAAACACTACAAGCATTAAGTTGTATTTTACCTCATTAGCTATCAGGGCAGCCTGTGTTTCTTTGGATCAGCTGGTTGTTTGCAGGGGAGGGGGTTGGCTCTTCTTGTCTCCCAGCTGGTAGCCAGAAGGGGCTGGTGTCTGGTTCTCCCTGCAGCGGCCCATGCATGGCACCAACTTGAAGGGAGGGCTTGTCTTCTTGTTGACTTGACTTTTTGTTCTCTTCCCCTGCAGTTCATGAATTTTTGTTTTGTTTTTCAAGATGGGGTCTCACTATGGAGCCCAGGTGGCCTTGAACTCACAGTGCTCTTCCTGCCTCAGCCTCCCGAGGCCTGGAATGACAGGCAAGCACCACCACCCCCTCCTTGCAGCTTCCAAAAGACGAGTGGGATGTAGCTCAGTGGCAGATCGCTTGCTGAGCACGTGTGAGGTGCTGGGTTCAATCCCCCACCCCCCACAGAGCGAATAAAACCCAAGGGAAGCCGTCAGTGTGCTGTATCAGCACGAGCGCCCCTGCTGCTGCCCACGCCAGGCTGCTTCGGGGACCAGTGTCCCCCGGAGGGCTTCTGACAGACACAGACTGCAAACAAACAAGGACGGCGATATGACTGAGCAGGGGAGACCGCGTCACCAGCGTGAAGGAAGAGGGCGGCCCGCTCCTTGTGGGCCTTGGTCTGGCACCAGGAGAGACAGCCCCACTTCGAGGTGGCCCCGTTTTGTGCCAGGTTACTTGGGACCTGAGGATGAGCGTCACCATAAAGTGCTGTCTCCATCTCTGTGCTGAGCCGAGCCCCTGACGTCCTGGAGGGAACTTTGGGGGACAGTGCGGGATTTGTGTAAATATTGTCTCACACAATACATGGAGTGGAAACTGTTGGGAAAACTCAAGCCTGCCCCTCTGCTCAGCAGGTCTTTTTGGTTTATTTTTACCGACCATATCTTATGAGATTCAGGCCTACTTTATTCTTTCTCTTTTTCTTTTCTTTTCTTTCCTTTCTTTTTTTTTTTTTTTTTTTTTTTTTTTTTTTTTTTTTTTTTTTTTTTTTTTTTTTTTTTTTTTTTTTTTTTTTTTTTTTTTTTTTTTTTTGAGATAGGATCTTGCTGTGCAGTTCAGGCTAGCCTTGAACTCATGGAGAGCCTCCTGTCTCAGCCTGTTGTGTGCTAGGATTACAGGTATGGGCCACCACCCCTGGTTTCATGCTATAAATGAAGACATTCCTTTTTCTTTCCTACATAACTGTTGTTTTCCCTGATGATTGTCTTGATTTTTATTTCTTTTTGATGAGCTTTGTTCTCTTTCTCTATTGTCATGTTTCATTCTGTTTTAATCATCAGTTCACTCTGTTCTCCTTGGCATTTGTCTTATGTCAAGCCACTCAGACATACACCCTATGTTCCCAATTGTATACCTTATCTCTCCGGGGTGCTGGAACTCATAGCACCCTCTGCCATCACCCCAGAATCTCTCTCACCACTTCCTATGTGCAGTTCTACTTCCTGTGTCATGGCTGTTCTTCTCCATTCCTGACCATATCTGAAGAAGGAGAGGGAACTGTTTTTGAAGATTGATAATTTTGAAAATGCTTTCCCACCAAAACACAGGGTGAAGCTTAGGTATAAATTCTAATCAACAGTGATTTTCCTTCAGAATTTTGAAGATTAATTTCATGGCTCTCAGCTTCCGGTGTTGTTACTAAGAAGTCTGAGACTATTTTACTGTGACCTTTTTCCTTTCTCTGGAAGTTTGCAAGATCCTTGCCCATCAATCATAGTACGCGTTTATTTTCCTGTGCACATCTTAGTGGGGTTTATTTTATATTTTTTGCTGGATACTCACTTAAGTCCTTTCTACTCTGAAAACTCATATTCTATTTTTGTTTGTTTGTTTGTTTGTTTGTTTTGGTATCAGGGATCGAACTCACAACTCCACACCTACCAGGCAGGCGCTTAGGCCACTGAGTTAAACCCCCAGCCCCTCATGTTCTATGTTTGAGAAAAAAATAGAAATTATTTCAGTGTAATTTCCTACCTCTTACTTTATTCCTTCTTTCTGGAGCACATATTCTTTGGCTATTATATCGCCAAGGCTGTCTTCTAATTTTATCTTTTCTATTGTCTACCTCTTTGTCTTTTTGCTTTCCTTTTTTTTTGTGGGGGGGGGGCAACACCAGGGACTGAACTCCCAACCTCACACCTGCCAGGCAGGTGCTTAAGCCGCTGAGCCAAACTCCCAGCCCTAGTTTTTTTGAGGCAGGGTCACACTAGGTAGCTCAGGCCAGCCTTGCACTCGCGTTATAGTCCAAGCTGGCTTCGAACTCAAAACGCACTTCCTACCTCAGCCTCCCGAATGCTGGGATTAAAGGCATGCATCACCACGCCCGGCTTTTGCTTTACTTTCTAAAATTCTTTTTCTCTCTCAACTTTCTATTCCATTTTTAGTATTTTAAAATTTCAAATAACTCATTTTTTGTTTGCTTTTTTGGTTTTGTTAAGATAGGAACTTACTGTGTAGCTTAGGCTGGCCCGAAATTCACGGCAATCCTCCTGCCTCAGCCTCTCATGTGCTAGGATTGCAGGTGTGCACCACCACACCGAGCTTTGAACACTTTTCTAAACTGGGGAACCCAGGTGTCTGCCTGTCCTGCGCCTCCCTGCAGCACCCGAGGCCCCCCCAGAGCACAGAGATGCCTGCTGGTTTCTGGCACCTGCCCTGCTTCTCCCCAGCGGACACGGTGTGGCTGAATGTGGACGAGTCTTGCAGATGTGACGGACAGGCTCTGGGCTAAAGATATCTCGATTAAAAATAAAAGAAGAAAAGAGGGAAAAAGAGGAGGATAGAGGAAGGCAGGGAGGGAAGGAGGCAGGAAGGACGGTGGGCAGGCAGCAGCCAGCTCGCTTGCTGTCATCACCTGGGCCGGAGTCAGGGCTTGCCACAGACCTCCTTAAAAACTTACTTTTCCTGGTTTTTTGAGACAGGGTCTCACTAAATTGTCCAGGCTGGCCTCAGACTTGTGATCCTCCTGCCTCAGTCTCCAGAGTAGCTCAGATCACAGGCGCAGGCTATCAGGCCCAACAAATCCTACCTGGCATCCACGGTAACTGACAACTGTTTGTCTGTTTTTGTTTTGGTACTAGGGATAGAACCCACATCCTTGTGTGCAGTAGGTCAGCACTCCCCACTGAGCTCCAGCCCCAGCTCTAATATTTGATTGATTGATTGATCGATTGATACAGGGGAATGAACTCATGACCTTGCATTTGCCAGGCAAGCACTTGTGCCACTGAGCTAAATTTGCAGCTCCTTCATTTATTTTTTGAGACAGGATCTCGCTATTTAGTCCAGGCTGGGCTTGAACTCACTATGTAGCTCAGGCTGGCCTTGAACTTCCAGGGACCCTCCTGCCTCAGCCTCCTGAGTGCTGGGGTCACATTGTGTGCCACAATGGCTGACTAAGTGCTAACATTTTCAAGTTTCTTCCTTTAGAATAGTGCCTGAGTGAATATTGGCATGTTCTCCGATATCCCGATTCTTTCGGATGATTGATTCATATAAAACTTTCAGTTAGTTGTGATTAATAATCACCTGCGGAAGCCTGTAGTGGTGGTGCACACCTGTAATCCCAGCACTCAGAAGGCCTGTTTCAAAAAACCACCCAACAAACCAACCAAAAAAAAAAAAAAAAAAAAAAAAAAAAAAAAAAAAAAAAAAAAAAAAACACCCAAGAAAACAAAGACAATCTCCCTGAGGAGACAGAGGAAAGCTACATTCCGTCTGCATACAGCGATTCATTGTGGCAAGCCTTCTGGCTGACACAAACGGATCATTGATTCCGATGGCGAACACTGCAGGCTTCCTGAACTTTCTGTTTTTCTCTTTTAATCACTTCCTGTCTTGGAGCCCAAGTTTCTGTGAGATATAAAACTAAAAATATATGACTTAGAAATTTAGTAACTGGAACTTCTTCACTGCTGAAACATAATGATTGGTCCCAATCCCTTTTATTTTTTTTCTTTTTTGTTGCTGTTGTTTTTTGAGACAGGGTCTTGCCATGTAGTCCAGGCTGGCCTGGAACTCACAGCAATCCTCCTGACTCAGCCTCCCGAGTACTGGGATTAGTCTCTCACCCCCGTGTCCTGCTGCAGTTCTTACTTCTGGGGCAGGTCACGCACGGGCTCTGTCATTGAAGGAACTTCTGGCAGCAGCTGCTTGGCTGCAGGAGAACTTGGGGACTAACCAGAGCTAACCAGAGCACTGCGTCATCTTTAGCTTTAGAAATGATTTTGTTTTAACATATGTGAGCTGAAGCGCAAAATAATACAGCAGGAGCTTTGCGTCTATCAGCCTGACTGACAGATGGAAAGTCTCAAAAAACAGATTATTTTCCCTCAAAGAGAGTAAAGTTTTGGTTTTCAAAGTCAATCAGAAGACTAACAATTTGGACAAGAAAGGAATCAGCTTCTCTTTCCAAGACGGTGTATTTTTAATGATTTTTATGGAGACTATAATAAGGATCAGGAAACAAAGACTTGATATGGACATGCTTTTAGCTGGCAGGCTGAAAAGAAATAATGGTGTGAAATAATGTAGTTTTTTTTAGATTGACAAAGTTCTCATTTCTTTTATATTGTCTGAAATAAAATGAAAAGAGCCTGTAACACTTTGCTTCCCCAATACTAGTCATGCTTTTTGTGGTTAGAATTTCATCAAGCTGGGCATGGTCTTGCACACCTGTAATCCCAGCACTTGAGAGGCTGAGGCAGGAGGATCACTGCAGGATCAAGGCCAGCCTGGGCTACACAGTGAGTTCAAACCCAGAATGAATTATATAGTGAGACGCTGTCCCTACCCCACCCCCCCATATGAAAACAACAGAAACAAACCAAAAACCAAAAAACTTTGTCTTAGATTGTGTTCATATTCATATTTTTATGATGCCTTTAATAGGACCCAGGGCCATATATACTTTTATATTTATGAGAACAGTACAAGATATATATTGGGTTTCTTTGAGACAGGATCTCTCTGTGTAGTTCAGAATGGCCTTGAACTCAGTATGAAGACCAAAATGATCTTGCATTCTCAGTGATCCTCCTGCCTCAGCCTCCTCAGTACAGGGTTTCTGGACATGCACCATCAGGACACCCAGCAAGAAAACACAGATTTTTAAAACAATCTTCCAAATACTCACTATTTGGGGTATATGTATATAGAGTGCTCACATTAAATTTCAGTGATAAGGACATTTTCTCATCATAGTTATCTTGATGCTACTTCTAAATCTGAGGTGGAACTCTTGGTAGAGTGTATCCATGGCATGGTGAGGCCCTGGATTCAGCCTCTCCCCAGAGAAGAACTTAAAATATTAGATTGCTAGGAAGATAGCAGGCTGAGATTAATGTTCTTTCTTTTTCTTTTCTTTCTTTCTTTTTTTTTTTTTTTTTTGGTACCAGAGCGCAAACTCAATAACCTCACGCCTGCCAGGCAGGCACTTATACCACTGTAAATCTCTGGTCATAGTTTTTGAGGCAGGGTCTTCCTATGCAGTTCAGACTGGGCTTGAACTCACTTTGTAGCCCAGATTGGTCTCGAACTCACAATGATCCCCCTGCCTCAGCCTCCCAAATTCTGGGATTAAAGGCCTGCACCACCACGCCTGGCTGAGATTAGCATTCTTTTTTTTTTTGCGGTACTGGGGATTGAACTCACAACCTCGAGCCTGCCAGGGCAGGCACTTAAGCCACTGAGCCAAACCCCCAGCCCTGGTTTTTTTTGAGGCAGGGTCGCACTATGTAGCTCAGGCTGGCCTTGCGCTCGAGTTGTAGCCCAGGCCGGCCTCGAACTCACAACGCTCCTTCTACCTTAGCCTCCCGAGTGCTGGGATTAAAGGCGTGCGCCACCACGCCCGGCTGAGATTAGCATTCTTGATAAGGAAATGGAAAGAGCCTTTACATAACTCTTTGCCTTAGCAGGGTGTGGTGGCACACGCCTGTCATCCTAAAGTCAGGAGGCTGAGGCAGGAGGATTCCCTCAAGTTCAAGGGCAGCCTGAGCTACACAGTCAGTTCAAGGTTAGCCTGAACTACATACCCTGTTCAAAAAAATAAAATAAAATAAAATAAAATAAAATAAATAAGGCTGGCATATAGCTCAGTGAGGACCTGGGTTCAATTCACCGGCCCATGAAACTTAAAAAAAAGTCTGAGATGAGAGGTGTAGTAGAACCTCGTGGGGATCGCACGGCCACTCGGCAGCAGTGGGAAAGGAATCCGCCCCTTCATCACTGCCCAGCCTCATCCTTCCTGCCCCTCCCTCCTGCTGTGAGCAGAGTCAGGGGGACGCAGTGCTGAGCTGCCCCTGTGTCTCAGGAGTCCGGGTACCAGGCTCCTGGGACCACACCGCCCACGGGGACCGGTCAGGGACACCCAGGGGACAGGGTGGGAGGAGTCGTGCTCGCTGCACGGGGCCCAGACCTTGTGATGGGGGCGTCGGAGAGGCCACACACCCCGCGCTGCCTCTGACGCCCTTTCTGTGTCCTGCCGACCTTGCCCTGAGGAGCTGTCTGTACCCAGGGGAGGAGGGACAGCTCGCCCTGGGACCGGCCTGTCTTCCGCTCTGCCCTCCATGAAAGGCTCTTTCACAGACCGCTGTGGGTTTCTTTTTTTCTTTTCTTTTTTTCCCTTTTCTTTTTCTTTTTTCTTTTTCTTTTTTTCCTTCTCTGAAATAGGGACTCGCTCTGTAGCCCAGGCTGGCCTTGAACTCACAGCGATCCTCCTGCCTCAGCTTCCTGAGTGCTGGGATGACAGGTGTGTATCACCATGCCGGGCAAGATTTCCACTTTATTACTTTCTTTTTGTACAAGTTATATATGACTATTGTAGGAAAAAAAATTAGAGAAGTATTTTTTAAAAAAGAAAGAGGCACAGCAAAGAGGGAACCCTGAATGCTACCCCCTGGGGACACCCGAGCACCTCTCTCAGCCTGGCCTAGTTCCTTGGAGAATTCTTTCAAGCCTATTTTTAAAAACTCTGCTTGCCCTGCTTAGGACATATTTTTCTCCTTTCTTCTTCCTCCAGTTCTTTCGCCAGCGGAAGAGTCCTAGTTGTGACCCTGTCTGAATGTGTCATCAAGGGTCTGCCCCCCGGGGCTGGCAGGGACAGCTGGTTTACCTGCGTGTGCCTGGGCTCTCCAGAGCGCCTGGGCTTCTTCTGGCCCGCTGGGTGCTGTTCATCAGCTGGGTCCTCACTGCTGACATTCAGGACTCTGTGGGGGGTGACGTCAGCACACGGCAGCTGCTCAGCCCTGGGAGGAAGAAACCAGCCAGCCGCAGGCGGTGGAGCGTGCTTCTCATCTCAGCACCCGGGAGGCTGAGGTAGGAGGATCACCATGAGTTCAAGGCCAGGCTGAGCTACACAGGGAGTTCAAGGCCAGCCTGAACTGCACGGGGAGACCCTGCCTCAGAGTAAATAAATAAATAAATAAATGTCACATGGCACCTCCCTGTACAATCATTATGGGGATCTCAGCTTCGTGAGTCAGTAATCACTCCCAAGTCTAAAATTAAGGAAGGGGCCGCAAGTGGTGGCACACTCCTGTAATCCCAGTACTCTAGAGGCTGAGGCATGAGGGTCACTGGGAGTTGGAGGCCAGCCTGGGCTACACAGTGAGATTTTGTCTCAAAAAAACAAAACAAAGAAAACTTGAGTTGTTTTTTTGTTTTGTTTTATTTTTTATTTATTTTTTATTTTTTTTGAGACAGGGTCTTGCTTTTGTAATTCTGGCTGGCCTTGACCTCACTCTGTAGCCCAGGCTGGTCTTGAACTTGCGACAATCTTCTTGCCTCAGCCTCCCGAGCGCTGGGATTACAGGTATGTGCCACCCATATCTGGCTAATTGTAATGTTTTATGTACACATACCAGCTTCCCATGAGTGTGATCACTGTACTAATAAGAATAAAAATCACGGCTGGGGATTTAGCCCGGCAGCACAGTGCCTGCCTGCAAGTGTAAAGTTCTGAGTTTGAGTCCCATTAACAAAAAAATCCCAAAACACAAAAAAATAAAAATCACAAAAAAGTTAAGAGACAACAGAACTTGTAGCCTTCCCCATCAGTATATACGCATATTACAGGTCATTTCAGAATGCTATGCAGTATTTACACTGTAAGCATTCTAGGTGTATATTGTCCAATAGACCTCTCTGTCATATCCTGGCTCAGTGGCACCCAGCACAGTGGTGCAGGCCAATCATTCTAACCACTGGGGAGGCTGAGACAGGAGAATCCCAAGTTGAAGGCCATTTGAACAATTTAGTAAAACCTTGCCTCAAAAAAGTGGGTTTCGTTTGTTTGTTTGAGGCAGGGTCTAGCAGGCTGGTTTTGAATTCATGGTGTTCCTCCTGCTTCAACTGCATATGAGTGCTGGGATCACAGCCTTGGGCTCCACGTCCTCTGATTTCCATAGAGGCACCAAAATTTTTTTTTTTTTGTGGCACAGGGGATTGAACTCACAACTTTGCACCTACCAGACAGGCGCTTAAGCCATTGAGCCAAGCTCCTGGCCCTAGTTTTTTGAGGCAGGATTGCACTATGTAGCTCAGGCTGGTCTTGTGCTCGTGTTGTAGCCCAAGCCGGCCTCGAACTCACAACGCTCCACCTACCTCAGCCTCCAGAGTGCTGGGATTAAAGGCGTGCACCACCACGCCCGACTGCGACACCAACTTTGAACTGAGGGTCCTGCTCACAACTCACAACAGAGGCCCACAGTGCTGCTAAGGAAGGGAGGGCGGTAGAGGCACAAGCAGCGGGGAGGGGTGAGTGTGTTGGGATGTGAGCGACCTCCTGCGGCTGCAGTTGGGGGTCCCAGGGACTGCCCTGTCCTGGGAATACAGTTTGTGAGAGCTATTCCCACCTCCATCTCATCAATAAGAAATGGACCTCAGCAGCAGGAGGAGTAACACACCAGGAGGCTGAGGCAGGAGCATCACTGTGAGTTCAAGGCCAGCCCTGGCTACACAGGAGACCAGAAGAGACAAGAAGAGGTTCCCTGGCAAATGAGACTTATTGAGCAATGAGGAATTTGCAGGCTGGCACCACTTGGCTTTCTGGGACTAAATTCTTTTTTTTCTTCTCTTTTGGTTTTTTTTGAGACAAAGTTTCGATATGTAGTCCAAGCTGTTCTTTAACTCACTATGCAGCCCAGGTTGGTCTCAAACTAGTGGTAACCCTCGTGCCTCAGCTTCCCAAGTGCTGGGATCACAGTCGTGCGCCATGCCCCCAGCTTACTTCGAATACTTTACATAAATGGGATGATAGAATATATGGACTTTTGCATCTGATTTCTTTCAGTTGGTGTGACGTCAAAGCTCCCCAGTGCAGTACAAATCTACGTCTCATCACCACGCAGCAGCGCTCGGCCGCTAGGTTCTGTGCGTTGTTTATGAGTCCATTGGTGGCCGAAGGTGTGTGCTAGCACGCCTGGCTTCATTTTCTTATTTATTCTGTTTGTTTTGCAACAGGGTCTCACTATGCAGTTCATGCTGGACTTGACCTCACTTTGTAGCCCAGGCTGGTCTCAAACTTGCAACAATTTTCCTGCCTCAGCCTCCCAAGTGCTAGGACTACAGGAGTGCACCACCTCGTCCAGCAGAGCCGTGAAGGATTTTCAAATAACAGCTGGTCAGGAGGTGGCAGGGCCTTCCAGTGTCACCTGGCCCACAGGAAGAGCCCCTGGCCTCAGCTGTGATCCCAGCTCTTGGGGGACTGAGGCAGGAGGATCACAAACTGTCCACCAAGGCAATTTAGAGACTTAGTGAGACCCTATCTCAAAGTAAGACACTGAAGTGGGGCTGGGGACCCACGCTGCACCACCCCAGGTTTCAGTCTACTACTGCTTTACTGGGATGTAGCCAAGCTACATGTTCCCGGAGGACGTCTGTCTGTTTCTTAAAATTGTGGTCAGATCAACGCTGCTCCCTGATTTAAAACTCTTCTAGTGCTCAGAGCTACGTCTAAATTCTAACCAGGCCGCGGACAGCCTGTGCAGGCTCTGCCTTCGAGCGTTTGTTACACTCCGGGCTCCTCCTCGCCGGCGCCCCGCCCCCCGCCCCCCCCCCGGCCCCCCGCGCCCTGCGCCCCGGTTTGTGTATTTGCCTGTTTGTGTTTTCATTCCTTTAGTTTGTTTTCCGTTTCCTGCACTGTGACCTGCGCTCCCGGGGCTGGGGGGTCTCAGTCAGCACCGGACCCGCGGGGCTCAAGGCTCCTGCTTCCCTGGGAGAGAAGGCGTAAGGGAGTGAAAGTGACTCAGGGGAGTAGGGAGAGACTCCACGGCGTGGCCCACAGCCGGGCTTTGTGCGGGTTCTGTAGTTTTTCGGGTCAAAAAGTGTTCTTGTTTTGAAGGGGAAAGGGGGGTTTACATGCACAACGCCCTGCCTTCCACCCCCAGCACTGAGGAAAACAAACTGCTGCTGGTCATGGTGGTGCATACCTGTAATCCCGGCACTTGGGAGGCTGAGGCAGGAGGATCCCTCTGAATCTGAGGCCAGCCTAGGCTACAAAATGAGACCTTCTCTCAAACAAACGAATAAACAACAACAACAGCAATAAAATCCTGCAGAGCAGACCCGAAGCCCAGGATAGTAAAGTCTGTCTAGAGCTCCGCCCAACACCAGGCTTCCCCTGGCAGTGTGGGGAGAGGTCCAGACTTTTGCTTAAAAACATTCTCGTGCGCAGGAGGAGCTGGGTCATAGCGAGCAGGCTTAGCAAGAAGCCTTGGGTTTGCTCCTCCACACCACCAGCAAAATAAAGCACAACATGGACTATTCGAATATAGGGCACACTGCAGGAATTCTAGCCAGCAACAATGCGTTATACCTTTCATAAAGAACTGCGGGAGAAGAGACCCTAGATTCCCAGCATGGACCAATGAGAAATTGTTGATTACCCCGATTTAATCATTTCATACTGTGTACATATGTAAAATTATTATACTGTACCCCATAAATACATACATAATTATTATATATCAATATACTTTTTAATTTTTAAGCTTTTATTCTTTTTTATGGCACCCGGGATCGAACTCACAACCTTACACCTGCCAGACAGGTGCTTAAGCCACTGAGCCAAACTCCCAGCCCTAGTTTTTTTGAGGCAGGGTCACACTACGTAGCTCAGGCCGGCCTTGGCCTTGCATTGTAGCCCAAGCCGGCCTTGGAACTCACAAGGCTCCTCGTATCTCAGCCTCCGGAGTGCTGGGATTAAAGGCGTGCACCGCCATGCCCAGCTTCTCTTTTTTATTTTTTGAGACAAAGTCTTGCTATGTAGTTCAGGCTGGCCTCGAACTCACAGAGATCTTCCTGTCTCAGCCTCCTGAGTGCTGGGATAACAGGTGTGGGCTACCAGTTACTTTAATCTCAGATTCCCATCTTAGCTCTGCTGCCTGGGTTTCGGGGGCCGTCTCACTGCTATGATTGCTTGGAAAGTGGCCCCCCAAAGGATCTTTACAAATAAATCATTTCCAGGAATCCCCACAGCGTGGGTTTCCAGGCAGGGACGCTGCCCACCAAGGGAAGGAGGTCCCGACTCCTGGAGGAGGAAGGAGAAGCACATGTCACACAGGGCTGGCTGCGTCAGCACCGGGGGACACAGCCAACAGGGCCTTGCACAATCCCCAGGAGGGAGCGGCAGGGTGACATTTGCACTTAATCCTTCCAGAGGCCTGAGGCTAACAGCAAACAGGAGGAGGGCAGCTCTCAGTGTTCGGGACACGGGGACAGATGCAACTACTTCAAAGGCAAGGGACAGCTACAGTAAAAGGGATGAAAATGGAATTCATTGATTAATTTATTATTGTCATTTTTTGAGACAGGGTCTCACTGCATCCCAGGCTGGTCTCCAACTCTTAGAGATCTTCCTGCCTCAAACTTTCAAGTGCTGAGATGACATGTGTGCCACCACAGGTGGAAAAGGACTGTTTTAAAGGGACTTTGACCTGTGTAATCCTCAAGAGGAGCCACAGACACAACCCAGATGGTGACAGAGCTAGGACCTGGGGGGTGGGGTCCCAGGCCCCAGGGTGCTGCTGCAGGTGGACGCACATGGTCATGGGACAGAAGCCTTGTCACGGAGCCCTCCATGCCCTGGCCAGTAGGGCTATGCCTGCTTCACAGGGACGGAGGCGCCTCGCTGGCTCCCTGGGGCAGCACGCATGTGTGGCGTTTCCTTGTTCCTGACTCTGAGGGGGAGGGGAGGGAGAGGCTGTGGGAAAAGCAGATGTGAAATCAGGATGCAGGAACTGCACCCCACCCATTCCACTTTTGTTTGTTTTTAAAACAGAGTCTCCCTATGTAGCCCAGTCTGGCTTTGAACTCTTGGTGATCCTCCTGCCTCAGCCTCCTGAGTGCTGGGATTATAGCATGTGTCACCACAGCCCCCAAGTTTTTATGTATTTTGGTTTATGTTCCTTTTGAGTGTTTATTAGTAAATGTTTGCAGTGTCTAACAATGCCCTCCTCGTGGCTGGTTAATGTTCCCTGGGCACTGAAAGTGATGTGTTCTGCTATCGCTGGGCAGTGTGGTCTGTATCTTTTAGGATTCTGTTAGGTGTTATTTAGGTCTACTTTTTAATGTTCTATCATTTGTTGGAAAAGGAATATTGAAGTCTACAATTATAATTCTGAATCTGTCCATTCTTTCTTTTTTCTTTTTTTTCTGTTGTTTTTGAGACACAGAGTCTCACTGTGTAGTTTAGGCTGGCCTTAAATTTATGGTGATTCCTCCTGCCTTATCCTCCCAAGTGTGCCACCACACCTACCCTTCTTTTAGTTCTGTTAGTTATGTTTCCTTTGTTTTACAGCTTTGTTTTTTGATAGATAAACATTTAGACATTGGTTGTTTGACCTATTTAAAATATTTATTTATTTATTTATTGATCAATTTATTGAGACAGGGTGTCATTATGTAGTGCAGGCTGGTCCCAAACTCATGGCACTCCTCCTGTCTCAGCCTTCTGAGTGTTGGAATTATAGGCATGCACCACCACGACTGGTGGACCCATTTATCCTGATATAATGTACCTCTTTGTGTAGCTACTCCTGCTCTTTTTGAGTAATGTTTGCTTCACTTATCTTTTCTACCCTTTTAAGTTACCTATCTCTCTCTCTCTTTTTTTTTGGTACCAGGGATCAAAATCACAATCTTGCGCCTGCCAGGCAGGCGCTTAGGCCACTGAGCTAAATCCCCAGTCTTATTTTTTGAGTCAGGGTCTCACTAGGCAGTTCAGGCTGACCTTGAACTCACTTTGTAGCCCAGTTCAGGCTGACCTTGAACTCACTTTGTAGCCCAGGCTGGTCTCGAACTTACAGCGATCCTCCTGCCTCAGCCTTTTTTTTTTTTTTTTCGGCACCGGGGATTGAACTCACAGCCTCGCACCTGCCAGACAGGCACTTAAGCTGCTGAGTCAAACTCCCGGCCCTGGTTTTTTGAAGCAGGGTCGCACTATGCAGCTCAGGCCGGCCTTGCGCTTGCGTTGTAGCCCAGGCCAGCCTCGAACTCACAATGCTCCGCCTACCTCAGCCTCCCGAGTGCTGGGATTAAAGGCGTGCGCCACCACGCCTGGCTCCTGCCTCAGCCTTCTGAGTGTTGGGATTACAGTTTTGCTATGCAGTTCAGGCTGGCCTTGAACTCACTTTGTAGCCTAGGTTGCCCTTGAACTCACAGCCATTTCCCTGCCTTTGCATCCTGAGTGCTGGAATTACAGGTGTGAGCCTGTAACATGCCCAGCCTTTATATCATTATATATGAAGGTTTTTTGTTTGTTTGTTTGTTTGTTTTTCTGGTACTGCAGGCACTGAAGGTGCTTAAGCCACTGAGCCAAACTCTCGGCCCTTGAAGTACTTTCTTTTTGCATATAGAATAGATTTTTTCCTCCCTTCTTTCTTCTTTTTCTTTTCTTTCTTTTTTTGTGTATATCTTTCACACTGAACTGCATCCCCAGCCCTTTTTATTTTATGGATGCCTTGTATTTCTTTCTCTTATACAGTCAGCTGGAGCTTTGGGACTTTTGCAGTGATGCTGCCCTCTCACCCCAACGAGTTTATCATTTTATATTCTTGCATTCTTTTTCTTCTTTATTTCTTCTTTTTTGTGGCACTGAGGATCAACATGAGGCCTTCACCAAAAAAAAAAAGAAAAAGAAAAAGAAAAAGAAAAAAAAGGGACCCCTTTTCGAGTCTCCTCTAACCTCTCTGATACCTCTCTAACGAGTTGGCATCTCAGTGTTGGCGTCTGTTGTCTTTTTTCATTCATTCACTGGAGATCCTCTCCAATGAATGGGGTTCTTGGGTTAATGAGTGCTTTGTTTTTATTGAAAATGGGGTATTTTCATATTGTTTTGAGACGCTGCGTCTCATTTTCCTACCCTGCTGGAGCTGACTTGCTCTAACGTCTCCCGCAGGCACGGAGGAGTCGCTCTGGCACTGCTGGCTCAGATAGAGCCTGCGTCATGCCAGCCGCTGCTGACCCCTGAGCTGGGGCTGGTTCACCATGACATGAGGGACTCCGACTGCCCAGGGGTCCCGTGGACACTGCAGGGCTGGGGCTTGTCTTAAAGTTAGATGTCTCCCCAAATCTCCTGTATTCGGAAGTGGGGCTTTTGGAAGGTCATTGGCTTGTGCGGATGCTGTGCTCTTCAGGGGACTCATCCATGGGGGTTCCAGGTGCATATGCAGCTAGGGGGCGGGGCCTGGTTGGTGGAGGCGGGGCCTGGCTGGTGGAGGCGGGGTCTGGTTGGTTGGTGGAGAGACGGGTCTGGTGGTAGGGGCTGGCTGGTGGGGTCGGGTCATTGGGGGCCATGGCCTGGAAGGGCGGGCTCTCTTCCCTAGCTCCACCCCTCTCTCGGCTTTCTGGCCGCCAACGGCTGAGCGCTTTTCCTCTGCTATGCTCTTCTGCCATGCTGGCTGCCTGAGAGTCAGCCAACCAGAAACTGAACCGTCTGAAACCATGAGCTGCAGAAAACCTCTCCTCCTTTAAAATGTAGATGTGGGGTGTTTTGTCCCAACCATGAGAGGTGCCTCACGCATGTTGCTATCCCAGGCTATGGGTAGATCCTGACTGCACGAGCCTTCCCGGGCCCTCTCCAAAGCGCACGGAGGGATTATGCTTTGTCACTGCCAGGCAGACTCCAAGCTCGGAGTCCCAGCGTCTGCGCTGATCCACATGGATCGGGGTAGAGCCTGTTACCGCCACCTGGCCCAAAAGACGGATCCCTACTTGACCTCTGATCCACCTCGGGGAGTTGTCCCCCAGTGACCCTCTGGGGCTCACTGGGCCGAATCCTAGCCTGTGCTGGCCTGGGTGGACCTATAGCGTCCTCTGAGGTTTTGGTTTCAGCAAAGCAGCTGCCGACTGAAAGCCCTGGCCGGCTGGTGCCCCGCCCAGCACCTCGGGAGGAGAGGACAGGTGTCCTGGGTCGTGCAGCCTGCACCCATAGGCACTTCTGGGTTGCCAGTGCCTTTGCTCTATCTCCAAGACAGTGAGACTAAAGGAAAACCCAGGAAATTCATACTGTGCCACCTTTGGATTCTGCGCTCCCTAGCTAGTGTGACTTCTCACTCCATCTTTCTGAGCATTCTTTACATATAACATCAGGGACTTTTTTAGCATCAACTTTTTATGGGGGTGCCAGGGTCTCCGTGCAGTCCAGGCTGACCTAGAACTCGCAGCGATCCTCCTGACTCAGCCTCCCGAGTGTCGGGATCACAGGTGAGCAATACCACACCCAGCTCCTCCCACAGACATTCAGCCCACTTGCGAATTCTGAGTCTCCACAAAGGCCTATGGGGAAACCGGCGACTCCCTGCACCTGCAGTCAGCCAGTGAGAGTGGGCGTGGCCTGAAGTGGCTCTGACCTCCCTGAGGGGACCGGGTGATCTGTGCCCAGAAATCTGCACCCCCGCTCATTCCCCGGGCCGGGCCTGACCCCTCCATCCCAGCTGGGTGTGGAAGGGAGCCAGGAGGGGGAGGAGGTGGGTGCATTTATTTGCATTTGCCATTTTTATTTGCCCTGGGGACCCTGGCTTGCGGGCCTCCTTGAGCAGGGACTGTTTGTCAAAGTCTGGCTCCGGCTTTGGGGACCAGTCCGCCAGGTCATTCCGGCCGGAGTAGGAGGCGGGGCCCGCAGCCGTTGCCAGGCCGGCGGCCGTGCCTCTACCTGCACGGGTAAACAGGGCCCGGGAGAGCGGGCAGCGTGGCCGGAGCCCGCGAGCCCACAGGTGTGCTTGCCCAGCGCCTCTCCATCAGCGCCCTGTCAGCCCGCACATGTTTATCCAATTTGTCAAGGTAATCTTTGCTCAAATAAGCCCGGGCCGACCCCTCGGGACGGCCTGCATTGCGCCGGGCTAATGTAACTCGAGTTTTTCAGCCCTTTTGCTTTCATCGCTGTGTCAACTGTTCCCTGGCTTTAAGCAAACTGAAAGTAATTATATCACCCTGAAGTGAGTCATCTCGGCGGCGCTGGCCCCCGCGAGCCGCCCTCGGGGTCCCCTAACCTGCAAGGCCCTCCCGCAAACACGTTTTCTCAGCTGCTCCGGGGGGATGGGCCTCGGCGAGGACCCACGGGTGTTTATTCTGGGGCTGCACCCGGCCATCGGGGCATCGGCCAAGGAGCCCAGGGTGGCCGTGAGCCGGGGAGGGGGCGTCGCCCAGCCATGTCAGGGGCCGGGGTGCGGGGCGCTCTGGGATGGCCCTGGCCGGCAGCCCAGGTCGGGTGGGGGCGCGTGCGGGCAGCGCTTTCAATCCTGGGGTAACGTGAAAGGCGGGGACTTCAAAGCATGCGCTTCTCCGCTTCATTACGGGTTTCCTTGCTGTTTGACAATAGTGTGATGCTGTTTTGTTTGAAAAACAGAAACACGAAAGGTTACTGTGTTTCTCTCCCCTCTACTCATTGATGTCCTCCCACGGAACTCAAGGTGGGCTCAAAATTAGGAAGCTCGGCATTCGGGCTATTGGGTGGTTTCCGCCCTTGTGTCTCTTTGCATTCCCGAAGCCTGTGGAGGCTGAGATTCCCCACGTTCTGCCGTGTGTAATTGTGTTTACACATACACTATACACTCCTTCGTTTCCACTCAGCCATTAGTAATCCACTCCTCTACCCCATTTTTTATTTTTCTTTCTTTCTTTTTTTTTTTTTTTTTTAACTGAGACAGGGTCTCACTCTGTAATTCAGGCTGGCCTTAAACTCACTATGAATCCGATTCTTTTTTTGTTTGTCTATTTGTTTTTTTTTTTTTTTTTTTGGTGGCACTGGGGATCAAACTCACAGCCTCACACCTGCCAGACAGGCGTTTAAGCCACTGAGCCAAACTCCCGGCCCTATTTTTTTTTTGAGGCAGGGTTGCACTGTGTAGCTCAGGCCGGTCTTGCGCTCACGTTGTAGCCCAAGTGGGCCTCGAACTCACAACGCTCCTCCTACCTTAGCCTTCCGAGTGCTGGGATTAAAGGCGTGCGCCACCACGTCCGGCTGTCTATTTGTTTTTGGTACCAGGCATCGAACTCACAACCTTGCACTTACGCTGCTGAGCTAAATCCCTGGCCTTCAACTCACTATGGAGCCCAGGTTAGCCTTACATTCATGGCAGTCCTCCTGTCTCAGCCTCCCAAGTGCTGGGACTGCAGGCATGAGCTCATAGCACCTTGGTGAGGAGGCAACCTGTGGAGCCAAGTGTGTGCTACTCCTACTACTGAGGACTGTGCCCACAGCCTAGGAGAGCTTGCTGGCATGTTCCACCCATGCCTGATCAGGATTTTCATTGATGGAAATACTCTCCTTGCCTTAGCTTTGATGGATAAGACACAACCCAGAAAAGAGGGGCTTTTAAGGTTATCTCGCCCATTCCCATGATTTTACACTCAAAGAATTGAGTCTAGAGATGGGGGAAAGAAGCTGCCCAAGTTCATATGACTTTTTTTTGAGACAGGGTCTTGCTATGTAGTTCAGGCTAGAACTCACTGTGCAGCCCAGGCTGGCCCTGGGCTCAGTGATCCTCCTGCCTCAGCCTCCCAAGTGCTGGGACTGCAGGTGTGGGCCACCACGCCTGGCTGTTCTTTTTTTTTTTTTTTTTTTTTTGCGGCACTGGGGATTGAACTCACAAGTTTATGCCTGCCAGATAGGTGCTTAAGCCACTGAGCCAAACTCCCAGCCCTAGTTTTTTGAGGCAGGGTCTCACTATGTAGCTCAGACCGGCTTTGCACTCACGCTGTAGCCCAAGCCAACCTTGAACTCACAATGCTCCTCCTACCTCAGCCTCCTGAGTGCTGGGATTAAAGGTGTGCACCACCACGCCCAGCTTGACTGTCCATTTTCATAAAACTACTATGAGCTACTAGAGATTGTTTTTGTGGAGCTCACCAATGCACATTTTAATTATATTAATTATACAATTATAACTTGGATCATAGGATCACTTGTACAAGCAAAATTAAAGTACATTGCTGTAGCTTGCCAGTTGAAGAAAAAATTTCCTGAAACACCAGCTGTCAGTGACCTTAGAATATTATTGCATGTACGAATGAGCTGGGTATGCTGGTATGCACCAATAATCGCAGGACTCAGAGGCTGAGGCAGGAGGATCACTTTTGTTCAAATCCTGGGCTACATAGTGAGGTCAAGGCCAGCCTGAACTACACAGCAAGACCCTGTCTCATAAAACAAAACAAAGCAAAACAAGACACACACCTCAAAATAAACAAATGGTATTAAACGAGCAATAAAAAGAAAAAACAAGCTGTGTCTGACTACAGAGACCTAGCCTTAGGAAACAAACAAACAAAATATGAAACCAGTGTGGAGGCAACACAATGCCCTCACTCTGAGAGACTGAGGCAAGAGGATCTCAGTGCAAGCCTAGCCTGGGTAAGACCTTCTCTCAAAATAAAAAAATAACGGGATATTGTTCAATGTGAAGGTTTAATGCCCAGTACTGAAAAGAAAAAAGAAAAGGGAAATAAAATGTCCAGGTGAGGTGGCACACGTCTATGATCCCAGCACCTGAGAGGCTGAGGCAGGAGGATCACCACAAGTTCAAGGCTAGCCTGGGCTACACAGTGAGTTCAGCACCAGCCTGAACTACATAGCGAGACCCTGTCTCAAAAAACCAAAGCCAAACCAAGCCTGTTTAGAAGCAAGGGCTAATCCTCTTCAGTCTGCAGAGAGAGAAGGTATCCCATGGCTCCCAGCAGGGAGGGTCGAGGAGCTGTTTTAAGGTCCTGTCCCGTCCCCACACAGATCCCACAGTGACAGGGCCAGGGTGCAGGGAGCAGTGCTGGGCCCACAGCGCTCCCAGGGCGGCCTGTGTGCGGCCTCAGAGCCCAGCCGTCAGTCATCAACTGTGACTGCCGACTCCCCACGGTAGCCTCGGCACACGGCGGGGAGCCGGCCTCTTCTGGTGGAGAGGAGAAGGGCGTCCACTCCAGCTCCCCTTTTATTTGGGAAGGGCTCAGGGAATGTTGGGTCCACACTCACTCTTTTTTTTTTTTTAACCCCCAGTTTTGCATGAAAAGGGCCAGCAGGAAACAATTCCAGGCTCCAAGGGCCTGAGCTTGTGCAGATTCCCATTTCTCTTTCAGTGAAGAGTGAAGGTGTGGGCCTCCTGCCCTTGCCCTGGTGGACGCACTTGAAAGTTTGCCCACCCAGAGCTCCTCCGAGTCCGTACTGACTCGAGCTGGGAACTCGGTGCCGGAACACGAGTGACATCCAAAGTCGCAAGGACAGCGAGGCTGAGGCTGCAGGGGAAAAGGAGCCCTCCTACACTGCTGGTGGGAAGAAACTCCACCAAACTTGGCGGAAATCAGTACAGACTCCTTGAAAAACCAAAATAGAGATTCCACTCCACCCAGCTATTCCCCTCTGGCTACCTTCCAGAAAGTTCAAACCATCATGTGACAGTGATCCGTGCACAGCCAGGTTGATAGCAGCACAGCTCATACCGGCTGCATCAGCAGCAGATGAATGAATAAAGGCAATGGAGTGCTACTCAGTCATAAAGAAGGATAAGTTGAAGGAAAATGGAGGCACCTTGAGACCCTAATGTTAAGTGAAAACACATACGAGCTTAAATACCACATGGTTTCTCTTATGTGAAAACCCGAAGTATAAATAAAACAGCAAAATGAACTATAGATAATTAGGAAGTAGGAAGATAGACCTTTTACAAACGGAAGGGGACCGAGCAGGGTGTGGTGATACACTCAGGAGACTGAGACAGAAGGATTCCTGAAAGTTTGAGGCCAGCCTGGGCTACATAGCAAGACCTTGTCTCAAAAAAACAAAACAAAAAGATGTGTTAGGTACATGTACCAGCTCCACACTGGGAATGTAATCATTAAGTACTACAAACATACACAAAAAAAAAAAAAAAAGAGAGAGAGAGAGAGAAGAGAGATAGGAGCTGGGCATGGAAGCCCCAGCTGTAATCCCAGCACTGGGGAAGCTGAGGCAGGAGGATCCTCATGAATTCAAGGCCAGCCTGACTTACATAGTAGTTCAAGGCCAACCTGAACTACATAGCAAGACTCTGTCTCAAATAAAAGCAAAAAGCAAAAGTAGCAAACAAGCCATATCCAGATCTCCCAGTGCCCTGTCCAGGCCGAGCAGTTGCCTGGCAATGTCTCTGATGATTTGCAGCTTTCTCTACAGGGTCTCAGGCAGCAGAACCCAGGGTAGGTGACGTCTCCCTTTTGGGGCTGGGGACTGACAGGGTTCAAGGTGGTGACATGGTCCAAGTCTCCCGCAGACAGATCTGAGCAGCTGTCCTTGTTCTCAGACCGGCCCTGAGACAGCGGCAGCGCGGCCAGCGAGCCAGCAGAACACCAGCGTGCCCTGGCCATTCGGCGCTGCCATTAGCTTTTCGGGATCTTACAAAGTTTTTGCTGATTTCCAAATTATCAACATGAAGCGCGTTGAGCAATCAGGGAAAATCACATGCAGACAGAGGCTAAGCACTGGAGAGAATTCCGAGGGTAAACATGAATTCCTCCGGGTGGCTACATCCTCAGGGTAAGACCCGGGCTGAACACACACCTGTGCTTGAAGAGGTTTCCTTAGCTCAGGTTACAGTGGCTTGGAACCGTTTTGCCCTTTGTGCGTGTCAAGTGAAATTAATGATACCTCATCCAGCCATCATTCCTGCAGTCCTGGGAGTCTCCAGGAACCCCAGGGTCGGCCGCTGGCCCGCGCTGCCCTCCGCCACGCCAGCTCCTATTTTGGGGCCCATTGCTAAGAGTGCCTTGGCTTTTCCAGATAGCCGCTACTATGGTTTTTGCTGATAACTTATGAATGTTTCCCTTTTCAAAGTTTGGCATTTGGTGTGTGCTTCCAGGGACGGACAAATATTTGACACTGTAGAGTGAATCTCAGGCTGCTCCGAGAATGCGATTCTTCCCAGTTTCTGATACTAAATTTGTTTTCATAGAATAAGTAATGCAAATAATTCGAGGATAACTGTATTTCAAGATAGCGAAAATAATTTAAAAATACTGCCCCTATCCTCATCCCTCCATTTAATCATTGTTAGAATTTTAGTGCATTTCTTTCTAGGGATTTTCATTTTCTTTTTTTTTTCCCTTTTTCTTTCTTTCTATTTTGTGGCACCAGGAATCAAACTCACAACCTTGTACCTGCCAGACAGGCGCTTAAGTCACTGAACCAAACTCTCGGCCCTAGTTTTTTGAGGCAGGGTCACACTATGTAGCTCAGGCCAGCCTTGCGCTCAAGTTGTAGCCCAAGCTGGCCTCGAACTCACAATGCTCCTCCTACCTCAGCCTCCCAAGTGCTGGGATTAAAGGGATGCGCCACCACGCCCAGCTTTCCCCATTTATTATAAAATCAATGTCCCAGCACTTGGGAGGCTGAGGCAAGAGGATTGCCATAAGTTCAAGGCCAGCCTGTGGTACATAGTGAGACAAGGCCAGTCCAAACTACATAGCTGCCACAAGTTGAAGGCCAGTCTGGGGTATGTAGTGAGCTCAAGGCCAACCCCCAAGCTACACAGTAAGACCCTGTCTCAAAATAATGTTTTTTTAATTTGAAAAAATTTTGCTTGCCTTTCCCAATATCCTCCCTCCATCTGTTGCTCTGCTTTGCTTTGCTTTTCCTTTTCTTTTGTGTCTTTCAGTTTTTTGAGACAGGATCTCTGCTATGTAGCCTAGGCTGGCCTCAAACTCACAGCAATCCTCCTGCCTCAGCCTCTTACATGTTGGGATACAGATAGGTTCCACCACCTCTGGCTTTCTTGGTCCTTTACTCATTTGTGAAATGTCTGTCTCCTCTGTTAGGTGTTGTCTCTCTTTTATTTTTTTCCTTAGTTTCTTTGTACTTTGGGTCTCTGGGCTCCTCCTTAGATTGCTGCGCTCAAAGTCAGCGTGGCCGAACCTTCTAGCTTCCTTACAGGCGTCGGGGTTCAGTGCTGCAAAGCTACCTCGCAGTCACCCTGCACCATTCGCTTCGTAAGCCGGCGGCGGTGCAGACCCGCGAAGGGAACTGCGGGGCCGGGCCGCGGGTCCCCGCCGTCATCCCAGCTTGGGTGTGACGGCCCGGCCCGGCGCTAACCTGCCGCCTGCTGTCCGGGGCTCGGGCCGGGGCTGTCCCCTTGGCCACCGCGCTGTGGGCAGCAAGTGGCTCCCGGCCAGACTGACCGCCGGCTCCTGCACGACCCCGCCCAAGCCCGAAGGCCTCAGCACTACCACCCTGCAGCCTCCAAAGGGGGCTCCGCGTCGCCCGCAGAATTCACCCCTCCGTGGGCCGGGGGTGACCAGGGTGGCCCCTCGCCTAGCGTGCGCAGTGCGAGGGCGCTGACCGGAAGACGAGGGGCTGGGCACAGGGAGTGCCTCCCCACGGCACGAGGCTCTTTCTGGCCTCGAAGAATGTCCTCAAATTGGACTGCGAGCTGGGAGACGCCTGCCTGCCATACCAGCACCCTGGAGGCTGAGGCAGGATTGCGGAGCGTTTGGAGCCAGCCTGGGCTGCATAGAGAGACCTTGACTCAAAAAACCAAAACTAAATAAATAAATGGTAAATAAATAGAGTATACCTCAATAAAGTGCTTAAAAGAAAACCACAAACAGACAAAAAAGCATTTTCTCTGTCAATCCCTTCAGTCTCCTGTCTAAAACTAAAGACCTAGCTGGAAGTGGTGACACCTGTAATCCCAGAACTCTGGGAGGCTGAGGCAAGAGGATTGCAAGTTTGAGCCCAGTCTGGGCAATTTAGTGATGTAGCGAAATCCCACCAGATAAAAAATTTTTAAAATGTGTGGACTGGGGGTGTGGCTCAGTGCAAAGTCCCTAGGTTCAATTCCCAGTACTAAAAAGAAAAAAATATATGTAGAATAAATAAATTCATAAATAAACAACTGAAGGAGAACAAGTCTATTAATTGGAGAGTACTTGCTTCGCATACAGGAGGCCCTGGGTTCTGCCCTCAGCCTGGGTTGGGAAAGAAGGGGAAAAAAGAAAGAAAAGGAAAGGTGCCTGTATATACCAGAATACTGTATGATATTAAAAAAGGAAAACTACAGAACCCAGTGAGAAAAAGATGCAGACCATCATGTTTGCATGTTTATGTGTGTGGCAGAACATTATCTATCTCTCTTATCTTTTTTAATCTCTCTTATCTTGCAGGGTGAAAGGACTGGGTGTGTTGGTTCACGCCTATAATCCCTGCATTCAAAAGGCTGAGGCAGGAAGAGGCCAGCCTGGGTCACAGAGTGAATTCAAGGCCAACCAGAGAGAATAGAGACCCTGTCTCAAAAAAAAAAAAAAAAGTGATATATATTTCAAGGTTTTCAAACACCCTTGATCCTGTTTAGGCCTGACACTAGCTTGGGGAATATGCATTACATATAATAAAAATATGCGACATGCATGGAGACGCACCTGTGTGTGTGCTAGGGATTAAACCCAGGTTCTCCGGAAGCTGAAAATACCACCTGCACCTCCAGCTGTGAAGCAGAGATTTGGGGAGTCTCGGGAAAGTTAAAGTGAAACTGAAGGCAAATTTCCGGGAGGACGAGCCAAAGGCCTTCAGGGGACAGGTAAGGGGCCGCAGCCTGAGCACGGCCCCCAGCCCTCCTCCCTCTGCCCTGTGAGGCACCCCTGGCGGGGGACTCGTTCGTCCCCAAAAGACAGAGACACATTTCAGTGCATACGAGTGATATGCTGCCTGGAAGCTGGGGAGCAACTAACTGCTTTTTCAAACCAGGTGTCCAAGCCTTCCTTGTTTGTGTCACTTGCCAGCTCAGAGTCCTGGCAAATTCCCATTTCTTGCCAGTTTATGGGATCTGGTTACAGTTAACATCCCAGTTGTATGTTTTCTGATTTATTTAGAGACAGGGTCTTGCTATGCAGTCCAAACTGGCCTTAAACTCACAGAGACCCTCCTGCCTCTGCCTCCTGAGTGCTGGGGTTACAGGTGTGTGTCACCACACCCTGCTAACTTCCCAGTTTTACTTTGCCTTGGGCCCTGTGCTCCTGAGAAGGTGACTATTGAACCAGTCTGCAAATCAGCCAGGATCCTGCTTCCTCCAAAATGGAGCCCGTAGTTGGTTTCAGAAAATTATCCAAACTGTGTGATAGCAACGGAACAGGTAGATCGATCTGGGGTCTTCAGAACAAGTTCAAGCCCCACCCTTCTCAGAAGGGCGACCTTGGGGAAATCAAATTCCCAGCAAGAGGAGGAAGAACAGTACCTCCCTCGGGGCTTATCCCTCCAGAAGCTTCCCAGGGTGCTTGCAGGCCGGGCTGGGTGCTGAGTGTCTTCACCAGGTTCTGACGCGCTGTGCTGAGGATCCATCTCCAGCGGGGTCCTCTGAGTTCCTCACTCCTGAGTGGGACCCCAAGTGCGGGGACAAGGCGAGCGGCCTCCACACTCTACAAACGAGGCTCGAACTCTTTACAAGTTCAATCGGGATTAAAAAAAAACTTTAAAAACCTTGCTAGAGATTTTAAATTTATGGTACAGACAATGAACTTTTTATTTTTGGTTTTGTGAGACAGGGTCTCACTATGTAGCCCAAGCTTGTATTCATGACAATCCTCCTGCATCAGCCTCCCAGGTGCCGGGATTCCAGACATGTGCTACCACCCCGGCTAATATATTTTAAATAAGAAA
>RJWM01026867.1:0-27436 GCA_004363535.1 Dasyprocta punctata | reverse complement strand
TTTTTCTGTCAGAGGGAGCAGGTGGATCTTTGATTCCTGGGGCTTCATTTAAAACCCTCTGGAAGCCAGGCGTGGTGGGCACGGCTTTAATCCCAGCACTCAGGAGGCTGAGGTAGGAGGAGCATTGTGAATTCGAGGCCAGTTTGGGCTACAACATGAGTGCAAGGTTGGCCTGAGCTACATAGTGTGACCCTGCCTCAAAAAACTAGGGCTGGGAGTTTGGCTTAGTGGCTTAAGCACCTGTCTGGCAGGAGTGAAGTTGTGAGTTCATTCCCCGGTGCCACACACAAAAAAACAAAAACAAAAACAAAAAAAAACCCTCTGGAAAAGTCTGTGCCACCTGCTGGTGTTTTTAAGCCCCAAGTTAAGACTCCTTGGACAACTGCTCACTCCAGATTCTGCTCCTGGGTGCCATTTGTAGACCCAGGGACACCATGGGGCCAGACTTCTAGGCATGGGGAAGGGTTGCCCAGTCCACAAACAGGAATTGCGATTCTGCAGAGGACTTCCTCCCCTTCCCCAAGGTAAGAATTCTGAGAAGTAAAAAATAAAACAAAAAACCAAAACCAAACCAAAACAAAACAAAAAAACAAAAAACAAAACCAAAAAAACAACGTCCAACTGCCCATTATGCACCAGATGCTTTTGCCCTAATTCTGGGTAAATGATTACTCTATTGGCTCCTTTGTTACATTTTCATGTCAAATATTCATGCTTTAAATTTAGCCATTGAAAGTCCAGCAATTCACTTTCATTTTGTTTAGGCGAAATGTTACAGTGCTGTATCTCTGAATTAACTGCTTTCGAAACTACACAGTCATCATCTTCTCTTCAGTCCTATCCTTGCTGTCATTTTAACTAAGGAAAGGAAAGAGAGAACTGAAATCCAGGGTTGCTATCAAGTTTAGTTAAATCCTCAAATAATTGCTATCTCAATTTGCATACTGCAGTAGTCTCTGGAGCAAAGGCTAGGATGCTTTCCTTGCCCTGAAAAACTTAAGTGTGATGGAAAATGAAAGACAAACTTGGGCAAAACAATCAGAACAATACCAGGGCATATGAAAATAAGCTCTATTTTGTATGCACTCAGCCATGTTTCCAGAATATGCAAATACCTTATGCTTACTTTCTTAGGCTTTTTGCACAAATATATCTAAGGTGATTCTGCCCTCTTCCTAAATTACTGTTCCAGCAGATTGGCTCTTTTGATGAACCATTTTCAGTGAACCCCAAAGGGATTCCTTTTTTGGCTCTTTTAGCCCACCTGGCTTTCAATCAGATTTTCTATGTCTTTTATAATGTGTGAAACTACACCACCTGTGTAAAGCTCCAGTTGCTCTGCCGGGTCGTTTGCAAACCCTGGAGCCAGCATTTGATCTGTTATCTCGACTGCTCTTGCTTTAGAAGCTATTTCCCAACAGTTCAAGCACCCAAGTTGGTTTTCTGCACATCAGCTGATTTCTCCACAGTTCTGTCCACCCAGCATTCACGCAGGGAGGTAAAATTGTAGAATTTTAAAGTTCATTAGCTTTTCATGAACTGGGATGGTGGGGGAGCTTATCTTTGATTCCCTACTTCAGCTCTTAGAATGAACCATTCACAACAAGGAGGAGACATGATACTGGACAAGGGGAACGTTTCCACTTTGGGAGGCCAAGGTGCTGGCACTGTGAGGGGAAGGCGGGCAGGGGTTCAGGTGTTGGAGGCGGGTCCAGGCTTGGGGGAGTCCTTACTCATAGTCCCCTCTTTCCCTTGAGCCATTGCATCCACCAGGAGGGACCTGAACCCTCTTGCCCTCCTCTGGTTCTGGGCACCTCTTGAGTCGTGTTCAGGAAGAGAATATAAGGAGGGCTGGGAAATGAGCCTTACTTGTTTCCCTAACTTGGTCTGCAAGCCTGGGCCCAGGGGCCCAGGAAATGCATCTTGTTGGCAGGGGTGGTGGGGAATTTAGGGCCCTGTGTTTTCTCATTTAGCGTCTAAACTGACGCTCTGGATAGAAGTCTCCAGAGGGCTGCGGCCGAACCATGATGATTAAAACTGTACCAGTTAGGACACGTGATTTCTAGGCTTGGAAAATGTATCTTCATGATAAGAGTGATGCAGAATGAAAGCAAAACTGTGCAGTTCAGAAAATTGTACTTTTGTGGCACAATTTGTTCCACTAATATGGAAATGCTAAGAACATTAAAAAGGTCTTTATTCTTCCACATTCTATTTTTAGTTCTGCTTTTTTCTAGAGGCAGAAAACATAATTTTACCCAGTTCCAGGCATACTCAGATCTTCCAGGTTTAAAGACGCTTAAATTCCCCTACTCTGAAGTCCCCACAATTTTTGTGGGGTTTGTCATTGTACCATTGGAAGCCTCCAGCTCCTGCTCTTACTCTCCACCCAGGGCATAGGTCTGTTTCTCCTCCCGCTGGTCTCTCCTTTATTTACCTTCTCAGGGGCGGGGAGATGATGGTAGAGTGGAAGAGACAGGTTGGCAGGCATTCTCCATCCTATCATTCACTGTTACATAAGAACCATGGTTTTGGGATTTAAAACCAATGATTGATTTGCTGTCTATTCTCTAGCTCCACCATGACAATTCTCTTCTGAGATGAATGGCAGTCTCCTCCACAGGAATAGAGAAAAGGTTGCAAAATAAAAGAAGGAATGCATGGGGGATCACCCATTAATGTTTCCCAATAACACACATACATTTTGTTACTGAGGAGACATTCTTTAATCTTCTATTGCTCCACCATGTATACTACTATCAACAATGAATGAACCACACTGAGCAAAGAGCTCAGGGCCAACACTAGCCGCTCAGTTGGTACAGGCTGGAATGCAGGGCGAAAAGTTCACAGCTCTTCAGTTCTCTCAGCACATCCCAGAGAAAGCTGGGCTTGGACTGGCAAGCAAGATGCTGTGGAGACTCTAGCCACTCCTGCCCTGCCTCTTCCAGTTTTCTTTTTCATCTTCTCTTTCTCTTTTTCTCTCTCCCTCCTATCTTTGGAAGTATAATTTACCTATAAGAAAATACACACATATTAAGTGTCCAGCTCAGTGAATTATTAAGGAAATTTTATTTTTGATCTGAGGACCAGAAAGTTTGGAACCATGGGCTGGGGATTTAGCTCAGCGGTTCAAGCGCTTGCTTGGTAAGCACAAGATTGTGAGTTCAATCCCCAGTACCAAAAGAAAGATAAAAAAGTTTGGAATCAGTCTTCACACACTTAGTGGTACCATCATATCAATTAATTAACTTAATACCAATAATGAACAGGATTCTGGATTAACTAACAGTGTGATTTCTGGTTTCATGCTGCTCTCTGCCTGATGTCCCCTTCTCTATTTGGCAAACTCATACATCCTTCAAAATTAAAAAAAAAAAGTTATATTTTTGCTAATATTTATTTATTTATTTGGTACCAGAGATCGAACTCACAACCTCACACTTGCCAGGCAGGTGCTTATGCCGCTGAGCTAAATCGTCAGTTATTACTTATTCTTGGAAAAGTAATGTCTCCAACTTGATAATTTTACATGACTTTATTCCTTTCTTCTGTACTTTAGTTGTTACCTGTATGTCACTTCCTTAGACTCTAGATCCTGTAAGATAGGATACATCTTAAATATTTTAGTCACTGGTATATATTTGATTGACAGTGAAATTGCACTTTCACATATGAAATAGCAACATAAGTTGTATTGATCAACATTTCCATTGCTAGGACAAACAGCCTGACACATACAACTTAAAGGAGGAAATGGTTTATTTGGGTTAGTTTCAGAGGTTTCAATCCATGGTCAGCTGGCTGGATTACTGTGGACCTGAGGTGAGAAAGATCCTGGTAGAAGGTCACAGTGGAGAAAAGCTGCCACTTCCTCTTAGAAGGTGTCAAAGACCAGATCTGTTCCCCAAGGTCACACCTCCATGACCCACTTCCTCTAACTAATAGCCCACTCAGCTATGATCTCAGTGGGTTAGCCCATTAGTGGGTTAGCATCTTCACAGTCCAGTTGCCTGGAAGCAGCCAACAAAGTTAATTGCCACAGTAGTTTTAGGTGTTACGTCACAAGCAAAACACCCTCACATACTGTGAAAGGTAATCAAATAATCAATTAGGGGGACAGACAAACTAGTCTAGATGGGGACAACCTAATCATTAAGATCTGTGGTTTTGGAAGAAAAATATCAATGTTTTAAAATAAAAACTCCAAAGCTCAAAATGATAAGCACACCAATGAAACTTTGAAAATATTTATTTTTTAAATTTTGGAGTTGGGAAAACCCCTCTAAGTATGTATGACTCAAACCTTAAATTCTATAGGATTAATAAATGATTAAGCAAAAAGTATTTTCCTTCATGATAAAGTCCATTGTAAAGCCAAACTCACACTGTGAGGAACTAATGGATATTCCCATCACAAACAAAAGGCTTATTTCTGTATGATAAAAAGAGCACCTGCAAGTCAATAAGGAAAAGATCATCAAATGGGCAAAGAAAATACAGAATCAGAGAAAATAAAACACAACTGGCTATTACACCAATGAAAGGATGCTCAATCTCACATTAAGAGGAATGCAAATATATCACACAATTTTAAAAACTTACTGAATTAGCAAAGATAAAATGTTTGATGACAAGCACATAGGGTAAGCAATGGGGTAGGAAAACAAACATCCTCCTACACTGCTAGAGAAAGTGTAGTTCATATGACTTCTAAGGAAGGCAATTTAGCAGTACCTCAAAATGTTAAACACACATTCTGACCTAAAATTCCACTTTTAGGAATTTCCCTTTAAATAGACTTGAAACTATAAAATGATTTGTGTGTAACGTTACTCACTGTGGCACTGGGGTAATTGCAAAGTATCAGAAACCACCTAAATCAACAGGGAAATGGATAAGCGGTTAGGCACATTTACTAATAGAGGTTTACACAATCAGAAAAGTAAGAAGAAAGAAGTTCCTTGTATACTGATAGGAAATTATCACCAAATCTACATTAATAATAAAAAAAAAGCAAGGAACAGAACACTATGGTAGTATGTTAGTATTTATGAAACCAAAAGGAAGAATGTACAGATGTTTACATGTAAGTGCACACACTAATTCAGGAAGGATGCTCAGGAATCTGATGTTAGTCAAAGTTTTAGATGATATTAGTTGTCAAAGGTACTACAGTGAGAGAATCAACTACCGTAATTTTCTTAACCTTTTGAATACTGAGCCATATGAGCATGTTCCTTATTTGAAAACAGATGAATAAAATTATAAAATCTTTGGTCAGCGAAGACACTGACATTTAACTGTCATCAAATTGAAAAAACTCTTAAGAGCTGATTCTTGAGGCCAGGGATATAGCTCAGTGGTGCAAGTGCCTGCCTGGCAAGGGCAAGGTCCTGACTTTGATTTCCAGCACCAAAACAAAAACAAAAATAAAACAAACAAACAAAAAACCCAAAACAACAACAACAACAAACCACACACACACGAAAAATGAGTTGCTTCTTGATTTGGTTTTGGGTTAAACAAAAGAAAGCATATTCATCGGTATTGCCCATTTATGACATTCATCACCATGAAGGTTGACATGATTAGAAAAATGAGTCAAGGTGATATAAGCTCATGGACATTATTTTAAAATTTTTATCTTTAAGAGAAACAAAGGGTATTGGAATATATCTCTAATCTCAGAAGGTGCCACAGAACAAAAGCTATATCATGTAAATTTCCATGGAGTCACTGTCAGCCAGGTGTGAGCTGCAATTGTCCTTCGTCACCTTTCCTTCTGATTTCTGGCACAGTCCAAACATTTTACTTATGGTGATTCTTGATTTTTACCTGACAAGTTCTTTGCTTAAATGTTCACATTGAAGTTAATTGATGACTAGTCTTTTTTTTTTTTTTTTTTTTTTTGCGGCACTGGGGATTGAACTCACAGCCTCGCACCTGCCAGACAGGCGCTTAAGCCATTGGGCCAAACTCCCAGCCCTTTGATGACTAGTCTTAATTGGTCTAGGACACTTCAACTTTGTGAGGATTACTTTGTATCATGGTCAATTTGTGCTTCTGCTATGTTGTTCTACTTTGGTATCCAGGAGTATTGTGCATGTAACTTGGCGTAGTCTTAGAGGTGATTTGGTTTAAAAATTATTCAATTAGATACTTGTTGAGAATGAACTATGCCAAAGGATTTTTTGGGGTAAGCCAGAGCTACAGTGAATTCAGGGGAGCTACAGAGTCTCAAATGCTTTGCTGGAAATACGCAATTCTTAGAAGACTGGACTGTAAAATTCAGGAGTCATATGCTAATCAATTTGTTTCATGTTATGTAGACTTCAGGTATCTGTTTCAAAAGGAAATGAGATATAAACAAAGATAGTGTATATCTGTTATCTTTAATGTTCCAAGGGACATAAATGACAAAGCCAAACAAAAATGTTAACCAGAGTTGTGTGCTTTAGGGCTTGTGGTTGGATCAATGTGGTAAACTAGCACCACCTAGAGGCAGATGCTATGTTGGCCGTCTGTGGGCTCCCCTGGCTCCTTCAATGTCTTGACTAACACGAGAGGCACCATATTGTATCCACAGAATGTTCAGACATCAGGGTTTTCCTAGTCATTCAGACATGTGGAGCTGAGGCAGAGACAGACGTTCATGGTGGGATCATGAACAAAGAAACCTTGTTTTAGAACACCTCTTTCTAAAATGCTCAGAGACCACTGATGTTTTTAAATTGGGTTCATCTTCCTATCTCCAATCGTTTTGGTTTTAGGGTGTTTTTTTTTTTTTTTAATCTGTAAATTTAATAAATTTTAGTTATGACCAATAATCTCCAGTTTGGCCAATGATATGAGATTGTAACTCTGGTTCTTGCCCAACGGAATTATAAGATGAATTAAAATAGTTGTTAAGTATCTGTGAAAACATATAGAAAACAGGAAACCCATTAAAAATGAGGTTCAAGGTAAAGACCCATAATTATACTAGAAAAAAGTGACTAAGACCTAAGGTATCGAAGTATGTGGCTTTCTCTTGCAACTTTCTCTATTTTTTAATAGATTAAAAAATCATCAAAGTGCAGGTAAAACTCAGTGAAAAATTAGCTATGTTCCATGTGCTGTTGAGTATGCCTCTAGTTGTCATGGCACCTCTCCCAATCTTCTGACTTCTACATCTGTCAATTTCTGCCTCAGTGTAGGTTGCTCTGAGTACACAGTACAGTGTAAGAAATAGGCTTGAGGTGTAAGAGTTTATTTAGAAACTGGGAATGAGTGCACCTGCAAGGCAAATCTGCACATCTGAGTCCAAGTCTTTGGGTGGTGATGCTACAGGAATCCTGCTGGCATCCAGAGGGCTATGGATTCACGCCAAAGAACTCAGTAGTGTTCTGACATCATTATGTAATGACCTCTTCTCTACTTCTTCATGTTTGTATGAAGTAATTTTATAAACTCTACTGACTTAATCTCGGTCAAGAGTACAACACATGGTGGCTGCACCAGGAAATCTTTTCTTTTAAATTAAGCATACATTCAAAGAAAAATAAATTATTCAACACTGACATTTTATTTTCTGAAGTTTAACATCTTTACAAAACAGAACAAAACAAAAAGCAGGTATCAAAAACAGCAAAGAGTTTATAGAATTTCTGCACCAGTTTTCACATAAGTCAGTGATTATGAAACTGGTATCCAATGTAAATACTAGACACAGGCTAATTTCCCTCTTGGTCATATGCATTCAGGTAGTTTATTCTGGAACCACTGAATACTAACAACTTTTTACAAGCACCGGTCATTTTTTGAGGACCAATTTGGTTTGTCCAACAAAGTAAACAATGTTTTGCTGTGTGGCATTTTCCTTTTAAAAAACACTGAGCTGAAACACAGACTGTATTTGTTTGGATCTGAACCAAATCCTTTGAGACCCCAATTAACCTGAAGAACACTGAAGACATTTATAGGGCATATCAAATGGTATATTAAATACTTGCCATATACCATATAAGGCAGCTACTGTATTTCTAAAGAAAATAGTATTTCATTCAAAGACTGCCTGGAATTAGAATTACAGCATAGTTTATGCATCCTTTCTGATTTGGAGTAATTTCCCCAAAGAGACCCATATTATGGGAAGAAAAGTTTGATGTTTCTGCCAAACAGGCTCTAATATTTTATAGATTCATTTGTATAGAGCAAGATCCCTTGCTCTGGACCCTGGGTGACCACAAATAAATTGAGAGGCCATGATAATTGGATGCTAAAAAGTAGTAGCATACTTAAAACTCACAGCATAGGTAATCGGGAGGCAAACAAAAATAAAGCTGGAGATTAGCAGTGGTGTTCACACACCACTTACTCTGAAAACACATTTTGCTTAAATAAGGGAAGTATGATCCAGTTTTGCAATGTGAATAGCTGCCAGTTTCTTATACTTTTTTTTTAATAAAGATCATTTCCGGACTATTAATGAGATAGGAAACTGGCCTCAAATTCTGAGTACTAAATCCCTCAGTATTAATTAAAAATAATATAAAACATAAAAACCAGCCAATAGGAGTTAAAAATTGCACAATTAAAGTTGAATGTAAATTATACTATGTACAGACTGGTATACACATCATTGAAATGATTATGAGAAGGTGAAATCCTCTTGTTGAAATAAAATTTCCTCTACATTATCCCAAATTTTCATTAAAGAAAAAACTGATACGTAATTTTTTTCTTTACAGATATGAAAAGGAAGCAAGAAGGCAAAGCTGAGAGAAACAGATGCTACCCATAGGGCAGCGGTGGCATTTGGTTGTTTTGGTCTTTGTACCATCAGCTCCCACTTGTGTGGCAGGTAGCCAGTTCCTGCTGGACTACACGGTTTTCCTTGCAGTCAAGACACGAACGATGGATCCTACTCCTCCAGCAGCAAGTGCCTAAACATAAACCAAATATACACAGACTCATAAAACATCACATCTCATATTACATAAGTAAAAGATTTTTCTTAAGGAACGTGTATTAGCCACAGAGTGTGGATTCAGTAATTTAGAAAATACTCTTTGAGAACCCATTATGTACCAGGCACTGTTCTTAGCACTAGAGCTACCCTAAAAATCAAAACTTTCAATGCCCTTGCCTTTATGGACTTACATTCTAGTCAGATACTAGTTTACAACTGTGAGGAATGGTTACTTTATCTATACTGTCTCTAAGTAGTATTTTAAAACAGATGCTCAAATATAAATGTAGGATGTTCTGCATTTAACCTTTCCAGTTAGGAAGAAATTAAAATGGGATTACCCATTCCTATTTTAGTATATGTGCTGCCAAAGTGACCATGATCAACCATTCCCAACATAAATTTAGATTAGATTTAATAATTAGAATTTTTTTCTCCCAGTAGCTACAAACACACTACTGAAGAGCTAAGAACTTACAAATTTTAACTATGATTCTAATTTGAAAAGCTCAAAGTCATGATTAAGTACTAGGAATGGGGAGCTCTGGTTTGCTTCTGTTCAAAAATGCTGAGTACCACTGCATACTGAGTTAGATGCTGGGAAAAACTGAACAAATAGAGCAACTTCTGGCCTAGTGGGAGGAGACAGTCATATAAACAAAATTCTTAATATGTCTAAAATGGTAAGAGTTAAGCTTAAAGGTGCTACAAAAGCACACAGAAGGGGCATACACCCAGCCTGGACCCCACAGCGGAATGTTTTAGGTAAAGCCTCCTGGAGAAAAATGATATATTAAACTGATGAGGAGGTGAAACTTGCTATTATTCCTCTCTTGTAGAGGAGAAACTGGAGGCATGTGTTAGGTCTGACAGCAGAAAATCATGAGCAAATGTATGCAGATGTGAAAAGGAATAGTATAATCAGGAAAAGGGTGGCACTGCTATAGTCTAAGGGAAGAATAACATGGAAGATGAGGCTAGACTTGAATAGTCAAACTTAATTTTGCAGGTAACAAGGGCACATTTAGATTTTAAAGAGATTATTCTAGTGGCTGAGTGAAAAACAGATTTGAGGGAGGCAGAACTGACAGGTGGGAAATCAGGAAGCTATAGCAACAGACTGAAAGATGCTGCCAACTGGTACATTAGAGATGCACTCAGTGGATGGATGTGAGACATATTTAGGGGACATGACTGGCAAACACTAGTGACTGATGTTAGGAAGAAATGACTAGCACATGCCTTTAGTGTCCTCTACAAAAGAGGAATAACACCAAGTTTTCCTTCTACTACTTGAATGAGGATTAAATGAGTTAATATTATAAAGTCTTTGGAAGAGTACTTAGACTGTAACAAGTTCTCAATCAATGTTCATTATGATCCTGGCTCTGTACTGGATTAGGCAACTTGGGTTTTAAAATGGGCTCTTCACCAGTTTATACCCTGTAGAGTTGTTCTGTGAGTTAAGTGAAAAGTAAATGAAGAGTATAGTGCCTGACAAACAGAAAGTGTTCCATGAATAACATGACTATATAAATTATGCTCAAATTGGTATGCTTTAGACTGAACAGGGAAACTATTCGTAATTATGATGGGACAAAAGGCATAGATGGGAAAACTGTGAGGAATTAATACTCTATCCATAAATACTAGTTTTTTGATAATATATGAGAGATAATTATTTGACTGAAGCTATATAAGTTTTACTATCTTTTTTTTTTTTTTTTTTTGAGATGGGATCTTCTAGCTGTCCAGGCTGGTCTTAAATTTGTGAGCTCAAGTGATCCTTCTACATTAGCTTCTGAGCAGCTGACACTATAGGCATGGACCCCTGTGCCTGGCGTTTGTTTTTTTTCCACTGCCAGTGATAAACCCAGGGACTCATGCATCCTAAGCAAGGTTTCTACCACTGAATTACTTCCGCAGCGCTATCCCCCATCCCCACTTATTTTTATCTTTTTGTTTTTTTTGGTACTGGAAATTGAACTCACGACCTCATACTTACCAGGCAAGTGCTTGAGCCGCTGAACTAAATCCCTGGCACTATTTTTATCTTTTTTAAAAAAACTTGTATTTAAATTTTTTTTTTTTTTTTTAGTACTGGGGATTGAACTCACGACCTTGTGTTTGCCAGGCAGGTGCTCACACCACTGAGCTAAATCCCCGGCCCCTATTTTAAAAAATTTTTATTTTATACACATGTGTTTTCATATATATAAACTTACAATAATCAACGGTTTTCAAAAAACTGAGTTTTGAGAATTCTAAGAATATCTGAGAACACTCTTTTTTACCTCATAGTCCTTTTTAAATGTTATTATTTATACATTTTTACCACTAAGAGGGCGGTAGGAAAGATGACCGTACCAGGTTTTTACTCAGAGCCTAAAATTCCTTCTTTTTTTCCTTAATGGGCGATGAGCCAGCATTTGCTTATAATGAAAAATAAAATGCATACAAATGGAAAAATGAACCTAAGAATTCTGATTTTCCCTGATTTAAAAAAAAAAGTTGAAAAACACATACAAATTTTCCACTTTTCACCATCTGTAAGTGGAAAACTGAATGGCATTACTTACATTCATAATGTTGTGCAGCCATCACCATAATCGGTTACCAAACTTTCATCACCCCAAACAAAAGCTTTGTGCCCATTTAGTAACTCCCTAGTACCTGCTTTCCCCATTTTCTGGTAACCTCTATGACTTTCTGTCTCTCTCAATTAACCTATTCTAGATTATTTCATGGAAGAGGAAATAGTTCCATTCTCCCATTACCCCCGCTGCCATTTCTCTGATTTTCTTCTTTTTGTCTAATAGTCTTTCTTGTATGTACCACATATTATCTGTTTACCTTGGGTTGTTTCTACCTTTTGATCATTGATTTTTCATTCTTTATTTTCTTCTGCAAAGTTTTCATTTAACTCAAGGTTCAAGACAATATTTAATGAATAAAAATATATGTGCTAAATATATGTGAATAAATACACATGTAAATCAGAATCTCTTAAGAGGCTGGTAGGCAACAAATTCTTTCACTGTCATGCATTCCTATCTGTAATAATGAAGATGTTCAGTTAAGTTAATGTGATTAGGTGAAGGAGGCACTGTTATTTTGTTATAAAGGAACTAGTTATACAGATTTATAATTAATAACTTACCTTTTCATGCCATTGTAGTAACATAGCACTGCTATTGTCAGAGGGGCTCTCAAAGCCTTTATAAATATACTTCATTAGGAGATCCACACCACTCTTGTCCAGAGACTGAACAGCCTTTTCAATATCATTAGCTTTAAAAGAGATGAGCACCTTCAAGACAATGCTGCCTGCCCGATCCTGAGGGAAATATGTAATAAAGCATTTAGGTATATATGTGTGAGAGACTATAATTTTAGAGACATTTCTGAGGTGACATTTGAGTAGAAACCTGTAAGGATGTGAACAAAGGAAACCTTGGAGATGAGGGAAGTGATTCAGACAGAGGAACACATGCTGTTGGTACAGGTTGAGAGTGTTCCGCAGACTCAATATGGGTAGGGCTGAGCCACAGGCGAGCAGCAAGAGAGGAAGTCAGAGAGGTCATGGGAAGGCATATCATGTAAGGCCTGCAGGCCACTGACTTATTTAAAATTTTTTCTGTTGCTGTTGTTTTGAGACAGGGTCTCAGTATGTAGTTTAGGCTGGTCCTGAGCTGACTATGTAGCCCAGACTGGCTTGGAACTCACGGTGACTTTCCTGCCTCAGCCTCTCTGGTGCTGGGATTGCAGACATGTGTGACACCACACCCTGCTACTTACTTTAAATATTTATTTTTCATAAGTATTTTGAGAGAAATGAAAAGACAATGAAGGGTTTTAAAAGTGGTAACATAATCTGACTCATTTTAACAAGCTCATTTAAATATTTATGTAGAGAATAAGTTGTAGGGGAACAAGACAGGGAGACAAATTAGGAAGTAACTGCACTAAGACTGACTGGTTTGGTTAGGGTTTGGTTAGCATGCTAGCAGAAGAGGTTGTAAGAAGTGGACAAATTCTTGACATAGTTCAAGAGAGAGATGAGATTTACCAGCAGACTGATAATGTAACATTTTATTAAAACATTTAAATTTTACTTCTTGGTCTTAAAAATTCCTAACATAACAAGAAAACTAAATTGCAGTTCTACCTTGACCTATTCTTCAATAATTTTTTCTTAAAACTTTTTTAAAATTTTAAGATGACTTATTAAGTGTTAAGCTTCATGTTGGTAGATATAGTGATGTTCACTTATAAAGATCTTTTTTCTTTGGAAAAGTTTGCTCCAAAAGCAAAGTTATTTTCTTACCCATTCAATCAAGCAAAGGGAATACTTACTTGACAGTTTCAAAACTTTACTTTTCCTTCTATTTGACACAAAGTAGCATCTTCCATATTCCTCCTGTTCAGGATTTTACAGACTGTTTCTTCCACCTACTGTTATCTTCAGTTTAAAGACTATGCAACTACCTGATTTAGAAAAATATCCTTGCATCCAGAGTTAAAACCTCCCACCCACAAGATGTGATAAAAACCACCCACATAAGAGCAGAAGGTGGTAAAACTGAAATATTCATGATGTTCCTAACTTTTAAAAACCAAAGAATTTTTTTTCTTTACAAAAATTTTGTTGCTTCATTATTATACATTTACTTATTTAGTATTATTCAATAACAGAGATTTTTGAGGCCCTGAACTGCACGAATAGCCACTAATACCAAGGTTGATGCTTTAGGCTTCATTTTAAACAATGTGACTCAATAAATAGGTCCTTAAGAATTAGTGAAGGATTGCTGCAGGGAACTTTAGTTACACAACTTTCTTTAACAGCAATTCAGCAATAATTTATGTACCAAGAAGCCTTTAAAAAGGTACATTCTTTGATATAGTGTTTCATTTCTAGGAATTTCCTGAAAGGAAATAGATATTCCTGGTTTAATGACCCACCAGATTAAAAACTCTTCCGATTTATGACACATTTTTTTGGGGGGGTACTGTTCTGTACTACATCTTGTTGATAGAGCCTCAATGTCTTTTTTTGTACAGTATACCTTGTTTACACTGTAGTTTTATGCTGTTACACATTATAGTACTGCATATAAGAGTTATGCAAATAAAAGCAAAGTCATCAGGAGTTTCCTTTGAGCTTTTCCTTGTTCTGAATATTGTAATGTACATACTACATACAATTCCTAATTTAGTGACCAATTCATATAACCACCTAGTCACAGGAATGGAACTCGGTCGTTAAACAAAGAATGTCTGTAACTAAAAATTTACCCCAAACTGTTCATTTCAGTACTGCACACAGCAGGAAAGATAGTCTATTTAAATTATACAACTAAAGAGATCAGTTATGTATAAACTTCAGCATACTGGTGTATACATGTTAAAAATGCTATAGAAATAATCTTATTGTTAAGGAAAGTTTACATAAATTGCTATACACTTGAAAAAGCAGGTTATAAAATTCTATTTTTATGAAAACAAAACCTCACAGAAAAATTCCACAAGGATACAGCAACATCAAATGGTAACTTTTACCTCTGAGTAGTGGTATTACGATCACTGTTTTAATTCCCTCATGTCTGAGCTTTGTATAGCAAATATTTTAATATTTGTATAGTTAAAAAGTCTTTAAGAGCAAACAGAACCTACTTATTTTGATATGTTTTATTTATTCTTCAGGCCTTTGCCTAAATTCAGCCTGAGTGGCCTCCTCTGAAAACATGCAGAAATGATTTCTCTATCATATGAATTTATTGCGTCTACGATGCAGCAGTACCGTAATTCTGTTATAGTGTTATTTTTTCATATGAAATTTTTTTTTGTATAGCACACTATACACTCTTCTAAGCCAAAGCCAGTAAATAATTAAAAAATATTTGTTGACTTTGTGAGATTTCAGAAGATTTGGGTAAGAACTGTAAGATATGAGCAGAGGTCTGTGACTCACCTTCACTGCCTGACTCTTGGTGTTGATGGGGGGGTTTTTCAGAGCTGCCTGGAGAGCAGCCGTCATGTTTCCTGTGATAGAGGTTAAGGGAATAACAGCAAAGGCCAGTTCCTGGGAAAGCATTACAACCACTTGGAACCATTGGTTTTTAAGACTATGTATAAGAAACAAAATTACTATGGTCACTATGCTCAGTATTGGAAATTCAATGTGTTGGTTTCCAACATGTCAATCAAAGGTAAAATACTGTACTGAAATTAAAAGAGAATATAAGACTATTTTAAAAATAAGAGTATTTCACACTTCATTCTAGCTGTGAAATGAAAACCTTCATAATCTTTCATTTTCAAGTGAAACAAACATATGCAAACATAATCAATACTGGTATTAAAGAAACCCTAAAATACATATCAAAATTATTAGACACCTCCCCGAAAATGAAACAGCCTGAAATGCTAGTAGGAAATGGTAAGAGGTTATTTCAGCAATCTGAATGATATACATTAACAACCTTTCAATAATTGACAAAGTAGCATTGCAGGAGGTGTAATAATTCATATGACCCTTAGATGGCAGTTTATTTTTCTTAGATATTCTTTCCTATTTCATAAAGGTTATACAAACTGGTTACATACCTATTAAATTTAGCCTCTCTCAGTGAGCAAGCATGAGAAACGGAAGCCAATCAGACTGTCAGAATGTACAGTCATTCCCCTAAAAGGTAAACCAAAGTTCACTTGTTCCTCCATCTGTGCTATCTATCCCACACTGTGTCTTGTCTCTCTTAGGCATAACAAGGGTAAGAAGAAACAATACCTTTTTACTTTAAGATGAATCAATTAAAAAACAGATCTGATAGGGACACAACAGTACCATTTAGGAGCCATCAAAAATTATGTTAGTTTCATAAAGCATTTATCACAAAGATTATTTTTATAAAGACTAATGTTCACCACTTAGCTTCTGAAGAAAAAAATCCTATGGTTGCTGATAAGCTATCAAGGCTACATGCCTCTGCAGATTTTTTTTTTTTGACCTAAACTAGTTAACAAGTATTTAAAGAATACAAAACAGTAACAACTTATTGTGAAAGCCGTGGCAATCAAAGAAGACCTGCACACCGATAAATATTTAATGCTGTATTTATATGCCTTTAGGATAAGATACAGTTTTGAAGGTGGGAGCCTGCAGGACACTGCGCAGCAAGATATACTTGCTCGTATACTTCTTCATTATAATTTAATAGGACCCTGAAGAGCTTTCTTCATGAATATACCCAAGGATAATTAGAATTGTATAAAGAGCTATTGAGATTTTCCAAACCCACAGTTGTGATTTTTGCAACATTTACATTGTTCTAAAACAGATCTGATGCAAGTGGTAGTTCAAGTTATGAATATTCAAACATGCAAAACCAGAAACCAGGAACTGACAGCCATATTTTAACTAAAATGGAAACAATTTCAGGATCACAAAAATTATTCTGCTTTATACCAATGACTCATCGTCTATTTTATTCATTGGAATTTACTTTAAATATTTCCAGGGATGAATTCCTTGTCTTTTTCTATTGTCCTTTTCTTAGCAGGTAAAAGGTTCCAAGCTTCCTTACTGTGAGTTTTGCAGTTTTGTATTTACTCCCTTCATCTGGTTAACAAATTATGTGCAACCTGTATTTGCTCAGATCCCTTTCTCTTACACCGCCCCCCCCAAAAAAAACCAAAACTACTACAACAACGACAACAAAAAACCGAACAGTCCATGGGCTGAAAGTGGAAGTCTCAATTTGCGAACCGCACCATCTCTACTGGTAAGGAATAAGCTCTCCTACCGCTACCCAAACCAAAGCATCAACTGAAAAACAAAAATCATTAAAGAAAAACGCCTGTTCCGCCCCAATCAGAAATTTCTCCTGCAGACGTGACCCCAGTAAGTGACTCGAGTTCGGGGAGAAAAACTTAAGCGCCCGCAGCAGTCCCCGGCCAGCTCAGACCTCGCCCCGCGCCTCGAGGGCGCGGTCAGCCGGGCCCCTCCCGGGGCTGTACAGCTGCGCAACCTGAGGATCCCGGGCGTGGACAAGTGGACCAGGGAGCACCTCGGGGTCCCAGACGACCCAGGCAAGCCCCTACCCTCCCAGAATGAGGACCTGGGACCCAGGTTCCAGCCGGGCCGCAGGATCCGCCCGACGAGCCCCGGGAGGGACGCGACCCCGCACACCTGGCGGCGGCACACCGGCCGGGCAAGGATATTGCCTCAGACAGGAGTCCACCTCGCCCTCGTCTGGCCCGGCCTGGCCGTCGCCCCCGTCTTCCTCGTCCACGAACTTGTTCTCATCGTACTCATCTACGTCCACCTTCCGGAAGCGGGCCGACGACACCGTGTTCTTCGACATCCCGGATCCCGGCGGGCGGCGAAGGCCTCCTCTCGGCGCTGGCTCTGCCTCACAAGCCCAGCCCGGTCCGAACCCGCGGCCCGGTGTGCGATTCACTTCCCTCTTCCGCTCTGGGGCGTCGCCCGCAGCCGCGGCTCGGGCGGTTCTGGGCCTGCGCGCTCGCCGCACTTCTTCCTCTTCAGGTTTGCGCGCGTCTCCAGCCCCCGGACGCCTCCCCTGCTCTCCCCGAGGAGCGCGCGCGGGGCGGGAGCGCGCAGGGCATAGTGCGCAGGCGCAGGCCCTCTGCAGGAAAGGGGCGGAGTTGCGCTCTGGAGGCGGGGGCGGGGGGACAGAGGGGCGGAGACGTGGAGGGGCGGGCCGAAAGGGGAGCCGGCGGCTGAGGTAAGAGGCGATTGGCTTCTGGGGTGCATCACGTGATCTACAGGCGGTTCCCATAGAAACGCTTTTCTGCGGTCCGGTCTTGTGGGGGGTCTTAAATTTTCTGCTATGGGCACCAGAGGTGGGTGGCTTTGGCTTTTGCTGCCGCCGCCGCCGCCGCAACCAACGACCTATCTCTGGGGTCCTGTGTAAGGTCCGGCCGGTCCGGACTTGCGGGTGGAGTGGGATGGACTGGCTGCGGGACCGGGTCCGCTGCAGTTGGCAGGAGTATGGGGCGGAGTGATGCACGGCCGTGCGCCCAATCTCGTTCTAGTTGTCGGAGACGTAGCTTCGGACCGCTCACTGCCGGCGGCTGCTTTCCCGAGCCGGGAGCCCCTTTCCTGGGGTTGGAGCTACGCTACGCAGCCAGCGAGAGGTCCCCGAGGACGGAGTCGAAAGGTCAAATCTTATCTATCAGTGCTTGTGACAGCGTCGCGACGGGACCTGCAGAATCTGAACTCGGTACCCTATCTATCAGGAAGGTGGGGAGGGTGTCTGGGCAGGGGCTGGAAACCTGATAGAATTGGGGTGAACTTGTGGGATTGGGGGGAGATCAGTGATTATCTTAAGTGGTTATTAGGAGCAAGAATGCTAGAAAAGAGTGGGCGAGTTACGCGCTCCAGTGCTCAGGGGAAACAAAATAGAACAAAATAGACTTTTCAGATTGATATTTATGATCTGAGACTTACACAATCCTGTTAAGCCAGCTTTTTATTATATTACACATCACCATTTATGAAGGCAGAGCTCTTATTGAAGAGGTAAAGGCACTAAGATTAAGGAAATGGTAGTTGTGTCCTGTGTATCACACTGTAATACGAGTATTTGCAAAATGAAATTGGTGTACACCTTTAGGTTGGTGGACACTGCTCAGGTGCAGGTCCAGGTCAGTTTTCACCTCTTTGTGAAGGCCGCCTGTGGTCTTGCTGACTACCCCATCCTTGGTTTCCTGTGCTGGATGGAAGAGAGCACTGGGCGTAGCATCGGAAACCCTGGCTTGAGTCTTGACTCTCAGTATCATCGGCGTGACTGAGGCATGTTGCTTACAGTTTTGAACCTCAGGTTCTTTGTCGCTGATGTGGGGGCTCATATTGTATTCTTCACAAGATTGTTCTCAGGATTAAATACACTAGAATTCTGCATAAATATAAAATGCTGACTACCTATACCATTGGCTTTGTCGTTAGTTTCATAACTTAATGATACATCATGTTTTTTCTTGCCTCTGAAAGAGACCCTTAGATTCTTAAAGACAGACCGTCTTTTTATCTTCCTTCCACATAAAGCTAGGTGTGGGAAAGGTACTCACTAGATGGTTGATTAAATGAAATATGTAAGTTTGAGTCACACTGGTAATAGTGAATTAGTTTGAAAAGGAAATCTCAAAATCAAACCTTTGTTGGATACATATGTATATATATATATACATATATATATAGTATGTACATATATGTGTGTGTATATATTTATATATGGAGAGAATGCTCAAGAATGGAGTGCAACCATTTTTCTTGGGAAGAAGCAATGTAGCACTCCCTTCCCTTCCCCCAAGTAAATCATCTTTCTAGAACATACATCTTTTAGGTTATAGAAGAGATATTTCCTTAAGTTATGAGCAAATATACTGAAAAGCCTCTCCTAGGAATGCCTTAAGACAGCAAATGAAAAATTTCTACCTGTTGGTAGTATTTATTTTAAAAAGTCGTATACCAAAGTCAAAGATCAATTCTATAGTCCAATGGCATTATATAACAGAGTACAAATATATTTTAGTATTATTTGTTTCAATCTTTTACAAACTTTAGTAAAAGCTAAGCAGTGTACTTTCTTAGATGTGAAAGTTGGTTGCACTTTTTGTTCTTTTAAGTCAAGATTTTCTTTGAAGAGAAAATTGAACAGTAGATGCACTGTGGAGTGCAAATGGAAACAAGGATTCAAGAGCTTGTACCTTCTGGTACATTTCTTTTCTTTAGAATTGTCTTATTTAGGTAATTTTCTTGTTCTCTTATTTTAGAACTGGGAAGAAATCCTGGGGTAGAAATCAACTTAATGGATAGTGAGAGGGATTTTAAAAAATCAGTTGCACAAGGGTTTAATTGTCTTGATTGCTCAGAATTTTACTTCACACGTTGAAATTGTTAAATGTGACTATTTTTTATATTCTCTCACAATGATGCCAATGCCTGGTACCATAGTGGGCACTCAATACATTCCTATACAATGAATTCATGATCAGGCAAGCTAATTTTGGAATGATATTTATAATGGATGCATTAATTATCTACCTACCCTCATTATCCAATAGTTACCTCTTTAAATCTTTAAGGACATTTTTGTGTGTGAAGAAACTTATCCTTAATTATCTTTTAATTAGAAAATACACATCCTCCATATCCTTGCAAATTCTAATGTTAACTGTGATACTTGATTCATTTTAGGTAATAGTATTTTCCAATATTTTAATTTGGCAGATGTATTCTTTCCCTTGATATAAAGGATCCATGAGGCTTTAAGATTTATTGGCCTTTAAAATATAGTGTGCAGATAGCCTGATTTGGCTCACTATTGAAACAAGACTGAATCTAGGTTTTTCTCTTCCTATGTAGTTCCTTAGTTTTGTGATGATGTGAAGAGCCAAGGATCTTTTTAGTTGGAAGGGATGTTAATGAAACTATCCTATGATAATAGGGCTTTTGAGATATTTTAAGACAAGTACTTTACTTTCTTTGTGCTTCTTTTTGTCAAATTTGCCACCAGATCCTTAAAAACAAGTCAAGGCATTGACTCTTGTGACATGGCACTGTTGTTTTTATTATTTGAAATGGCAGTGGACTTTATTAATGAACAATGTCAAACTTTTATTATGATATAAAATTTCAATTCTCATAATGGTGTTTTAATATCATTGATCTCCAGCAACATAATCACTACCTTATAAAATGATTTTTAGCGCTGTAACTATATACTATACCTTAATGCTCCTACTGATAATCAGGATCAACTGGTGCTATGTTGAAACCATCAGTCTTCAAAGTTTTTTCTTTATGATTAGTTCTAGCTTTACATAATTTTATGATTTCACAGTAGAGAAGGTACAAAAGGACTATTTAACTAAAGAATCTGTATATATAAGTACTTCAAAGATTTAAAAGATTATGATTCTAGAGCTGGGTATGGTGGTGCACACCGGTAATCCCAGCACTTGGGAGGCTGAGGCAGGAGGACTGTTGCAAGTTCAAGACCAGCCTGGGCTACAAAGTGAGTAAGGCCAGCCCAGACTGCATAGTGAGACCCTGTCTCAAAAAGACAAAACAAAAACAAAAACAAAAAAACCTAAAAAAAAAAAAACCAAAAAAACAAAAAACAACAACAAAAAACCCAATTATGATTCTGTGCTCTTGTCTTAGGAAAAGTGTTTAGTGCCAGAAGAAAGAATAAACCTTGTTTCTTAAACATTGTGGTGAATAAGACCTTTGTTCCATTTAATTTTTTTTTTTTCAGCACCAGGGATTGAACTCACAACCTCGTGCCTGCCAGAGAGGTGCTTAAGCCACTGAGCCAAACTCCTGGCCCTAGTTCTTTGAGGCAGGGTCACACTATGTAGCTCAGGGTGTCCTTGTGCTCACATTGTAGCCCAAGCCGGCCTCGAACTCACAACATTTGTCCTACCTCAGTCTCCCGAGTGCTAGGATTAAAGGCGTGCACCACCATGCCTGGCTAATATTTTAACTGCTTATAATAAAGGGATGCTATGGGTTTAAAAACACATTTAACCTGTATTTCTTCCCATTCTTGGGTTTTTAAAAATGCTGATAGTTGCTTAAAGGCATTACTCATCATAGTTACAATAATAATAATTGAGATAATGATAATTTATATCTTCTTTTTCAATATTAGTATCATTTAGTTATTTTTCTTATCTTATTGCATTAGCTAGACCTTTGAAGAGTGTTGAAGAATTGGATAGTGGGTCCTGTATCACTTGAGGTTTCTGTTCCTCTGATATTTCACCAGTTGGTGTTTATTTACTATTGTTTTATGATCTTTAGGAGTGATTGCTGAAATTATCAAAACTCTTTGGCGGACTTAAAGATAAAAATCGTATCAATTTTGATTTTTTTTCAGAAATGTAATGAAGTATATATATATGTATTTTTAAGCATTGGAAGATCCCAAGATTTCTGGATTAAACTTCATTTGGTTATAAGTTGTTATTTTAATGTACTTGCTGAACTTAATTTATTGATATTTGTTTATGTGGTTTCAGGTCTGTGAAAGGAAGGACGATTGATCTACAATTTCCTTGTGCTATCTTTGTCTAGTTTTTTTGTTTTGCTTTGTATTTTGCAGTAATAGGAATCACATCCAAGTTCTCATGCATGCTAAGTGACTGAGTTACATCTCTAGCCTTTTTATCCAGTTTTGATATTAGGGTTGGGGTTTAGTTTTTTTTTTTTAATTTTAAAGAGGATAAAATCAAGAAAAATAAAACAGAATAAAACCAATCAAAATGAACCAGTATAAGTGATACAGGACTTTAAAACCTTACAAAACCAACAATAGTTACCATAATGCCTTTTGTTGTCTTCAAGGAGCTGCAGATAACTTCAGACATAGTAAAAATCAAACAGAACAGACTAGAATAGAAACAGTAAAAACAAAACAATGAATGCAATAAAGGACTTCAAAACAAGCCAATAGTAAATCCAAAATGGCTACCATAATATGTCTTGCAATCTTTCAAATAGCTGCTTATGTCATCAGATTTAACATAATCAAACAAAACAAATGAGAATAAAACCCAGCCCAACAAAATAATGAAAATGATATGGTTTCCTGGCCGGGATCACTTCCTGGTGAGGTCTGGTTCTCTCCCTCCACCGTCCATGAATGGCGCTGACTCATGGAGAGAGGCTTGCATGTGGCTGTCCCCATTCTGGCAGCAGCCCATGCATGGTGCTGGTTTCCGGGCGGGGATCACCTCCTGGTGAGGCCTGGCTCCCCATCTCTGCAGTCTGTGACTGGCAGTCTGGTTTAGCTTTGAAGATGAACTTACACAATTTTGACCTTTTTTTCTGTGCTCTGGAATCATTTGAATGATAGGAGGTTCCCATACTGTTTGCTTTAGGGAAGTTACAGAATATGCTTACAAAATTATTTAGGCTTGCTGATATTTGGTCATCTTTTTCTGTCTTCCATGGTTCTTGATTTGTTTCATTTCCTTCCATTCTTGGTCAATTTGAGAATTTATATATTCCTAGAAAATCATGCATTTCATCTAGATTGATGACTCTTTGACAAGAAATTATATACATTATTTTCTTATAGTTATTCTAATGTCATTCATGACCTCGATTTTGGTTTTTCTCATTGCTACTATTAACAACTTAAGTAAAATATTAAAATAAACTTTCTCTCCTCCAATCTGATTGTCAAAAATTCTAGTAACTTATCTTTACTTTTTATAAAAAATAGAAAGTAAGCAATCTCAGACTCATGAAGTTGATAAAATTTGAAAGATCCCACAACCCCTATCATTTCCTCTTATTGTTGTCCTATTAATACTTTATTAAAAACTTAGTGAGTGTTTCTTGTGTCAGAGACTTGGTAAGTAAGCCCTTTATTTACATTATTTAATCCTTGGAGTATCCCTAGGCCTTAGAAATTAGTGTTCTCAGTTTATGGATGAGTAAGCTAAGGCTCAGAAATATTGTAACCTGACCAATAATACTTGATTAACAAGTGATATGTTATGGAAATGAGTTCAGTCAGATTCCAAAACTTATGCTTTTACCCACCAGTCTCTACTTTCAGCAAGTTTTTCACATTATTTCCAATTCTAATACTTACTTTTTTTTTTTTTTGCCCTAGTTGTAAGGATATAACCAAATTTCGATGGTCTAAATAAATCTACACCACAGCTTGAAATGGCCTATAAAATGTGAACATAAAAATATTATTTTATTGATTTTTAAAAGGATATTTGTTTTTCATGTATTCCTGAGAACTTTTTCTGCCTTACGATGGTATTTTGTGACTGAACAGCAGCTGTGCTGTGGTTGAGATCTCAGTGGCCCCTGCCCCCAAGCCTGTGTGTTCATAGATGGGGCCTAGAGAAACGACCTGGTGATGGACTAACCCACTGATGTGTTCATAGCTGGGTGGGCTATTAGGAGGTGAGGCCCAGCTGCAGGAAGTGGGCCATAGATTTCAGGCTATGGATGCTTTATAGCCTGGCTGATGTTGCATTCTACTTGTCAATTTTGGAGACAGATTTTATGGCAACAAATTGGATCTTTGTTTTTGTTTTGGTGCTGGGGATTGAACCCAAGGCTTGTGCATTTTAAGCATGTGCTCTAAAAGTGTGCTCTATCCCTAGCCCCTGGGTCTATTTTTATAATGATCAGAAATGCAGATTTTGTCATTTTGAGGCCTTTTAAAACATAATATACCAAATTATAGATATATGATTCATTATCTAATAATAAACTTAAACAGTGCTTCTTTGTTTTATTTTTTAAAACTTTTTTTAGGTACTGGGAATTGATCTTGCCAAGCAGGTGCTGTGCCACTGAGCTAAATCCCTGGTCCAGTACTTCTTTAAATTGTAATCACTTTATACATATGGTAACATTATATCCCAGTACTTCTATAAAAAGTTGCAGGCTAATAATAGAAATTTCTTTTTAAAAATTGTATTTATGTTTATTTTAATAAAAATTTTAATTTTGTTCCTAAAACTGTTTTCTTTCTGTACCCCATCCTCCTCTTTTCATGGAGTGTTAATTCTGTGCTTTAGGTAATGTCAGACTATCTTATTAGCTTACTATTACTTTATATGTATGTATATATTCAAAGAAAATTAATAGCAAGTGAACAATCAGTGTATACTCTGTGCATTGCATCTTTCAAGAGGCACATGAGACAAAAAATGTGAATTAAGCGTAAGCAAAGCCATTTAAGTGGCTTAGAGACAAGGAGTACTTCCAGAAGAAGTATGTTTTGAACAGGATTTTGTGAGAAGGTACAAATATATGTTGAGGAAAAAGAAGGTGTTATAAAAAAGGAAAAAAATACATTATTCATTGGGGAGCTATATTCGAAGAAGGAGAATTGGATGTTAACAAAAAGAAAGACATTTTTTGAAGGATAGTTACACAAGCACTTGGCTAGAGTGGAGAACGGCTATTAGGGAGTAGTGATTGGTGGATTTAGTGAGATGTAGATTCAACTTTGCTACATACATTTTGCCTGGATATTCTGAAAGATCCTAAGAGAAAAGTTAAAGAGAAAAGAGAAGGTACTCGTATTAGAGGAAATTACAATTTTGCTGATGGGGCAAGGCAGCAGGCACTCTGGAAACCTCTAATAGTGGCTTGAGTTTTACAAGGTGCATGAGGGTGGGGCCTTTGGAGATGCTCCTGTATCATCCTGCCTCTATCCTTTGTTCAGGAGGGAGAGTTCTGAAATGTGATCAAATTGAGCAGGTGGCTAAGTTTCAAAAGCAGTTTTTGTAGCTCTGTATAATCAATTAGTAGAAGAGCTTTTCCCAACAAAAATACTTTGAATTACTTTGTAAAAAATGGGCTGCCTAAAATCTTCTGCTTACAATGAACAATGAATGGAAAATCACGGATTTGCTCTTGCAGGCGTCATTTGGTGTCAGTAACTTTAGGCTGTTTCCAGTTTTACAGTAAATTTTTATGCTGAAACTAAATTTAGGAAGTGTTTAGTCCATTTTTTTAAAACAGAAGGAGGGTGTGGATATACTAGAGTAATGACATTCTTTTTCTGCATCAAAATACTAACAAAGTACCAATGACTCCATTTTATTACTGTCACTTTTTTTTTTTTTAAGACAGAGTCTCACTATGCAGTTCAAGCTGGTCCTGAACTCACTATGTAGGCCAGGCTGGCCTTGAACTTGCAGTGATCCTCCTGCCTCAGCCTCCCGCGTGCTGAGATTACAGGCGTGAGCCATCATGCCCAGCCATACTGTCACTTTCAAAATAAAAGAAAGAATGATATCAAGTTACATATGGCAACATTTTGTATTATATTAAGCATAGTATAGTTTTATAATTGTTAATATGGTAAATCAGGTTTTGCTTTTATTGTATCAGTTTATCTCCATCTTGTTCTGACCTAAAAGACAGAATTTCCAAATTTTTGTTGCCATCAAATAAGAGTTCTGGCTTATTGGTTTTATATATGCATAGAATGTAGCTTTTGTTTCCTCTCTTTCTTCTTTTCATCTGCCTCTTTTGCTACTTGCAGACCTTTCTGTGATTTCTGTAGTCTCCTCTAGTCTTCCAATGGGGAATTTTTTGAGTCTTTGCTTTCATAGATTGACATTTGAGGCATATTTAGGTTCCTTATCACATGCCTGGGTTTATGTGGGTTTTGACCAACCTGGATTGGTGGTAGCTCTCTATAAGGCACCAGCACAAAAACAACAGGAATCTTGAGGTCTGGAGTCAGCTTGGGTTGCAGTTGTCCACTTGTCTCTTGGAAAGACTGTCCCGGAAAGACACTGTTTAAGGGATAGCTCTCTAAACCTGCCCGAGCTTTTGTGTCCTGATTCTCTTTTGTCTGGGGAAGGACGTCAGTGAAGTAAGGTTTCACTCCTGTTATGGTGTTGATTTCATACGCATTGTGCCTGTCAGCCAGTGCTCTCCCTGTTAAAATGGGTTGGAAAGCAGTGGCTCCTGAGATGCCCTTAACAAAGTTGTTGAGGAGAAAGTGCCAAATTCCACCACTTATTGGACTCAATGTGACCTGGGGCCATAAGCTGGCCAGGCTCCTGAGAGCTTCGCGGTTCCATGCTGAGGCAGGAGATTCATTTCCAGTATGATAGAGGTGAGAAAAGTAAATACTAAGAGTGGTGTCTGGATACATCATCAGGAAATTGTACATTTTGCTGATGCAGCAGTGGTTAGCTTCATTACAAGGGGAGTTGTTCGAATAGAGAATGATATGCTTAATGCTGCTGTTATTGTGTATGGCTGAGTCAAGATAACCATTCATCTCAAATAGCATAGATTCTGGGTGGGTTTGATTCCCAGTGCAGTTGCTAGCATGGCCTTTTTGCACCAGGCTACCAGAAAAAGTTTTTAATTCATAAAATGTGAGATGTTTTGTTGGAGGATACATTGGTTCATAAGGGAATCCAAAAATCTGATGAAATTCTGTGTAGGGAACTCTTGCTTCCTCACCTGTCCGGATATGATAAGGACAGTTAATGCAGTCTAGAGAGAAGTTTAACCAGTGATAAGGTTTGACTATTGTTCCACCATGTGCAAGATATTCCTCGTACAAGGGCTCCATTGCTAGTGTTATTATCTTCTAGCTGCTAACCTAAACAAGGAGGAGAAATGATATGTAAGACCATTGCAGGAAAAACCTGAAGACAATGCATTTAGTAATTTAGTAAGTCTTGTCTTGTCTTTCTTTCTTTTTTTTTTTTTTTTTTTTTTTTTTTTGCGGCACCAGGGATTGAACTCACAACCTCGCACCTGCCAGACAGGTGCTTAAGCTGCTTAGCCAAACTCCCAGTGCCAGTTTTTTGAGGCAGGGTCGCACATGTAGCTCAGGCTGGTCTTGCACTCATGTTGCGCTCACGTTGTAGCCCAAGCCAGCCTGGAACTCACAACGTTCCGCCTACCTCAGCCTCCCGAGTGCTGGGATTAAAGACATGTGC
>RJWM01026866.1:0-27528 GCA_004363535.1 Dasyprocta punctata | reverse complement strand
TCTAAACACAGAACAGATTTGGGGAAAGAAACAGGCATAAAGTTACTTAAGTCTCACCAGGTGTAAAATATTTTAGTAAATCCTGCATATTTACTCCTGAAAAATATTTTTATAACTCAAAATAAACTGATTTACATTTTATAACTATTCCCTTGATTCATTGATACTCTTTTCTTACTAACTAATATGGATTTAACAATTATTTGTAAAGCCTACATTACCTGAATTCTTCCACTCACTGGCCAAATCAATCCTCCTTGAATATTTAACATGTTTCTGTTTAGTATTATATGTAATAGACACAAAGTAAAAGAATTTTATAGTTGCATTTTTCTATTTGTCTATGTATTTCCTTTGTTGTTTTTTTTTTTTTTTCCATATCAGGGATCAAACTCACAACCTTGCGCCTACCAGGCATGCACTTAAGCCACTGAGCCAAACTCCTGGCCCTGTATTTCCTTTTGATATAGCTCCATGACATACAATTATTGTGTTATGGTTAAGGATTTTTACACCTATTACTTCATTGAATTTTAGAGTAAGTGTTCACTTGACATTTCATTGCCTGAGATGCCATTGTCTCACAAAATAATAGGCTTAACCTTTCTACTCAGGAAATCATATAAAAGATGGAGCCAACTGAGAAAACTTTCTTAACCTCAAATTTTAAACACTACACTTTAAAAAATTCACATTTCATAAAAATTATTACATTTTTATATAAAAATCTTCCAACTATCCACATTTTATTTTTCCATAAACTGCATAGTAATGCATACAAATGTACGCTTCCAGTGTTGATCTACAATTTTAACTATTAAATACTATGCCTATTTAGACAGTCTATTATTTTCCTACAAATTCATAATGCCTTGTTTACCATATTTTGTCGAGTTTAGTCAAATTGTTTAATTATTACAGGTTTATAATGCACTCTGAATCATTTTATAGAAAATATTCACTTCTCACTCCTAACTTCCTTTATGTTTTCCTTTCAAATTTTCCTGAATTTTGAAATTGACTTTGGCTCACTTTGTGTTGTTCTAACAGATTTCTACTGCACTGCTGAAGAGTACTGCAGTTAATCCGTGGACAAATTCAGTGAGAATTGGTGTTTTTAAAACTTTGGATGTTCCTTTTCTATTAACATGGTTTGATATCCCATTTTATTCAGAGTTTCAAATATATCAGAAACAGTTACATATTTTTCAATAGTATGTATATGGGTTTCCTTTACACATGACATCTGTTTTTTCACATTTTTCAGTTAACTCAAAGGTGGAAACATTATTGGTTTTTATATTTATTTAAATTTTTTTATTAGATTTAATGTTTCCCATTCAATTGTCTTATGTTTTTTAGTGAAATAATTATGTAATTTGACAATTAATGATTACAATTTTACTGCACCATCTTTAATAATATTACTTGAATTCATCTTCTTTGCAACTTCAAAATACATTGTTAAACCATAGTACTAGCAGGCTTCTTTCTTCATGCTGTAATTTTAATGTTTCACATATAATCAATGATGGTTTAATGACATTCAGAATTTAATTTTTTGATAATTTCTATTTTATGAAGATTTTTCATAGAAAAATAATCCTTGAAATTTATGCAGTAATTGCATAATATGTTCATTCCCTAAAATTCTTATGGAAATAACCCTGAAACCAAATTTTGCATTTTTCTTTCCAAGTTTTATGGCATCTGATGTGGAACATCAAGAATTTTCCCTTGATCAACTCACCAAAGGTGTTAAATGCAAAGTCACTAGAACATATTTGATCTTTAGATAGTTATCTCTGAAAGTAAAATGTATAAATGTCTGGACTTGGGGTAGAAAGGAGAAAAGATAAGGCTCACCAGCCCTTGGCTGTCAAGATAACACAATGTGGAAAATGAAAGCAAAGCAATAATAATGACAGTGCAAATCTAGACAAAGGAATGATTTAAAACATGCACACATCTCAGTATTAGTATGTTTATGCAGCATGGGCAAGGCCTTGATTTCAATCCCTAGTACCTGCCTCCTGAAAAATTATTTGAGAGTAAAAACTGTGCCCTAAGGTTGAAAAATAAAGGAGGGATGCGAGAGTCACATGTACATGGAAGACAGATAAAGAGATCTATTAAATCATTGCAGAAAATTGGATTAGAATTGATCGAGTAGATTGGACTTGGCTATATAGAAAAGTTCAGCTGTCACCAACAAACTTGCAGTTGAGAGGTGACTCCTCCCATTGGTATATACCGCATGCAGCTCTAGGCTTACAAACCTGGATTCAGAAATAAAATCACAGTCTGAGAATTCAGTATGTACAGTACTAATTTAAGTGAGTAAACAGACAATGAATTAGAAACATAGTACTTGAATCAGAAATCTTTGTCACACCAATTATTAAAGGTGAGCAGAAAATGAAGAATCATTCTTTCAGTGAAGATAGAAGTCCAAAATAGAATCAGGAAAGAACTATCAGAAATACTCAGATTGCATTCAGTGGCAATTACACTCAATTACACTCAGCTCACTGGATTCTTTCCACAGTTCTGGTCAGCAACTGAGTTGAACAAGAATGAAATAAATTCCAATGGTTAGGTTCAAGGGAAATTTGATTCAGTTATCATCCAATACAGGTTGTGACCAGAATTGTAGCACGAATTAAGTTCATGAACCTAGGTACCACTTTAATGGAAAACCTGACATATAGTGAGTCAAACAAAATACAGATTTTTTTTCCATCAAAAGAAATCCATGTTGACTTTGTACAAATGGTTAAATGTAGACTTTGGGTTCTAAATCTTTTCTTTTAAGATTAACTTAGTTTATATATTTTTGCATGTCATAATATCTTCACTTTGGATGTGAGATTAACATTAAATACAAGAAAAATGGAACAAGAAAAAACTCCTTTGCAATAAAGGTTTATGCTTTATTAGAGAAGGAAAGCCCTCTAAAGAGGCTACTGATTTATATATCATTTAACAGTCCTAGACTGCACGCCAAATCTTAGACAAATCCATGGCTTAGGAGAAGAAAATTGTAACAACTGTTATAAAAGAATGATGCTTTGTTTTCTTGATCTGGATTAGAGGAATTTTTAAATGAATAGATATCAGCCTCTTCTGCACAACTGGAATATCTGTTTCCAGGAAATGAGAAGGGGAATGGTTTTAAAGAAGTGGGAAAGGGTAGAATATATTACAGCAACAGGACCATGATAAAAAGTATCAAGTCTACAGGGGTATAAAGCAAAATAAGACTGAAAATTGTTATTGTATAGAATACTGAAGAGTTTAATTTCTATCTCTAAAAATAGAAATCTGTATAAATTGGAACTTCAGTTGAATGAAGGAAAATTAAAATATCCTTGCCAATGAATACTTGGAAAAACAAAGGAGTATCAGAAAGAGACAAAAATTTCAAGGGCACGACTTTTAAAAATAAATTTGCTATGTTAATAGTTCAAGGAAAGTAAAAGTTGCACAAAGTTTGAATGATGAATGTTTGGAGAAGGTTCATGGCATATATTTTAAGGAGTTGGCCTTAAAGAGCAAAGAAACATGGTTAGATACATGGATTTCCGTATGCTATTTCTATAGATACAAGTCCTCGTTCTCACATGCATTCACTGAAAATCCATTTCTTCATTTGTAAAACTGGTCCAATAAAATTTAAAGAGAATTTTGCAAAATCTAAATGTGACAATGTTCTAAGCACAGTGGCTTGCATGGAAAAATCATAAATGCTATTGATACAGCATTGATCATATTTTATTTTTTGTAAGTATTTTGGCTCATAGTCAATAATTTAGAGAATATAAGCCAAGTATTCATTATGTTACTAATGTGTTAAGAATCAAATATTATAAATAAATTCCTGCCTTGCACCTGGTCTCTATACTTCATGATAATTTATTCAGAAGAAAAAAGAAACACACAAAGTAAAACAAAGTGAAATGAACCAAACAGATTTGTTTGTACATATTGATTTAAAGAGTGAACAAACTACTCAGCTAAGGATAATTTTCCAGGTAGAGTAAAAGAATTACTATGAAAAAACAAAACTCATTGTCAACTGAAATCATTAGAATAAGAAAACACTTGAGAAAGTAATGGAGAAGAAGTCTAGAAATCTTTGAGGAGTGAAGAAAGTAAAACAAAACAAAACTTTAAAACAAAAGAAAATTAAACAGAAGTTCTGCTCATGGAGTGAAAAAAAAACTAACATCTTTGGGTCCATCAAATCCTAATTTTCTTTACCTTTTATATGATCTCTCCATCATAGTAATTCCTCTGTTCCTGTTGTTGTTTTGTTGTTGTAATCCAATTCACTGATTTCCACTTTTCTGGTATATAACCAATAGAACACACTAGCAGGATAAATGATGAATATACTACTTACTTTAGTACCACTTCCTATGAAATTTTGTCACTTTCTATCCAAAGATGGTTTGAAATCATCTCTTCTGCTTAAGTCAATGAATAGACAAAATGGTTCCATAGTTTCTGAGTTTCTGTTGCTAGGGCTCTCTAGTTCTTGGGAAACTACAATTTTTCTCATGTTGACTTTCTCTTTGCTCTATTTAAGGTTCATCTTGGAAAATCACTTTATTATCATCTTGATAATTACTGATTCACATTTACAGTACCCTATGTACTTTCTGCTAGCTAACCTGTCCTTCATTGATGTGGGCCTTTCCATGACTGTGATTCCCAAGATGATTTTGGATATCTTAAGTGAATGTAAATTAATTTCTTTCTAAGGTTGTATGACACAGATATGCTTCAGCCACATCATAGGAGGAGTGGAGATGGTACTGCTCATAGCCATGGCATTTGAGAGGTACATAGCCATCTGTAAGCCTCTTCACTACTTGAATATTATGAGCCCTGAAAGATGTGTTTCATTCATAGTCCTTGACTGGGTAGTAGGAGTGGTCCATGATGTCTCAATTTTCTTTTGTTATAAACTTACCTTTTTGTGGTCCTAATAAAATAGATAGCTTTTACTGTGACTTTCCCAGAATTATAAATCTTGTATACACAAATGGAACCAAACTTGAATTTGTCATTACTGCTAACCGTGGTTTCATGACAATGGGCACCTTCTTCTTGCTTCTCCTTTCCTATGTCATTTTGATCACAGTCTGGAAATGTTCTTCAGGGGTCTTATCCAAGGCACTCAATACTTTGTCAGCTCACATCACTGTGGTTGTGCTTTTTTTTTACTCCATACATGTTTCTGTATGTGTGACCTTTCCCCACATCATCTAATTGACAAATACCTATTTATTGTTGACTTTGCTATCACCCCTGTCTTGAATCCATTCATCTATACACTGAGAAACAAAGATATGAAAATAGCCATAAAAAGGTTGAGCAAGAAAATACATTGTGTCAAATTTTTCTGGCCAGATATGTCTCTGTAGCTCTAGAATTGTCCATCTGCTTGACTGTTGAATACCTCCATTGAAGCATATGACAGATATCTAGAACAAACTAGGCAAAAACCTTCTACCTCATTTAATAAATTTGTATTACTTCTACAAAGCATTTACTTATGCTTTTACTATGATGAGCTATATGATTCTATCATGATGTGCGTTATAAGACAGTGGCATTTTTCATAAATAAGATCTCACAATTTAAACTATGACCATTTTGACATAAGAAAGAACCTAACTGCATCTTTTCTGTTTCTCAAAATCTACACAAATAAAAGCACATTGTTTTTGGTAAAGTGTCAAGAGTCATGACATCAATGGACTGGGCGTGTTGGACTGGTAGCTCTATCTAGGTACTTGGCAGTGCTTTCCTCCAAACAAAAGCTAAGAAATAATTTGATTGCAGAAAGATTATTTGGAAATTGATATTTGGAAACTGTAGCCAGAGGTGGGGAATAATACTAAGAAGTAAAATATTCTTATGATGATAAATGTAAATAAGGTGCAAGCCTTCTTTGTTCCCTCATGTGACTCTTTACCTTATAACTTAAAATTGTTCCAATTCAGGAACAAAGTACATTGTTTGTTTTTCATTTTTGGTGGATGAATTAGCTCCTTACCATATCCAAACTGTCACCTCCAGAACACTGCATGTTAGAAGTCCAGAGATGAACTAGCAGGTAGGCTGTCAGGTGGTGGAAGTAATGAATCATCTTATTTGAAAACCATACGTGGCCATCGTATTCAGTTTTAAAAGACCAAGAACCTACTTAATTTCACTATCCTGTGAAAATTCTTTAAAGTTACATCTGTTCACATTTCACAAATACATACAAACTTAAAATTATAGGATAGTGAGATACACTACAGCAGCATTTTTCCTAATTCAGTCATCACTGTCTAATCTATTTCCCATTCTAAACTGCCCGCATTCCCACCCAGTATTCTGCTAGTTTAGATTGCTTGATAAATGAAGTAACTACTTCACTTATAAGCAGTTTGAACCTCTAGTTAAAATGTTCTTGCTAATTAATATATTGTTACTACAGTTATCCTTTTATAATTTCCATTAATCATGAAACCACCAGGTAATGGTACATTAGTGGATTCCTAATTAGAATTCTCTTCACTTTGCTGTCCATTATAAACAGCATCTTTATCTTTATCCAATATTGGATATAAAAGAGGTTATTCATTCTTCTGCCTGCTAGTTCTCCAACATAAAGAAACTTAAATAATAAGACAGAAGTTATAATTTTTAGATTTATTAGAACTCATTTTGTGTGTTCCAAAGTGGAATTCTGCAGATTCTAGAAGATGATAAAATATTAAGAACAGAAAATAGAAACTATTCAAGGCCTCTGGTATCTGTCATAAAAATGCTACTTATTACTACATTCTTTAGTTTTGAAAACTATATATTTTATGACTAGGGTGCACAGGACCATCTAAAGACCATTGACTCACAGCATATTTCTTGAAACCTAGATCCCAATGTTTCAGGGTGTGGCTGTATGTTTATACCTTAAGTGTAACATTGAAAGACTATTCCAGTGCTCAATCAAACTGACATCTCTCAGTTGTTACAATATATGTGAAATTAATGGGTTCTATAGTTTGTTGTTCTTTCATGCAATTTCTTTGCTATAAAGTAGGTAACGTGAGTCTAAGAAAAATATTGCATATTTCTGATTGGAGAAGTATTCATAATACAAATAATAGGGTACTGCGTATTTTTCAACATGTGCATGCCACACACACAGCAATGTGAGTACACATTTGACTAGTTCAAATGATATGAAACGGTCATGCAACCAAATGGAGCAATCCAATGTTAGAACTAAGTCCAAAAGTATAATGAGGACCTTGACAGGAGTTAAACTTATTGGATTGAATGTCAGCACTGCCATTCAATGCTGCAAATTGATTGGAACAGGTGAAATGCTACAAGATGTTGTAAAATACAAAAATGATACAATACAAGAAGAATGTTCTGTATGCTCCAGTAGCCATACTCAAAAATGTACTTACTATGACACTTCACTAGCTGAACTGACATGTCTGCTATGCTTAGTGGGGTTTTCTCACAGTAAGTGCAGGAACATAAAGGACTTATTCAAAACTAGTGGGTGTGGGCTTGCAATTTGTAGAATAACACTGACACTGAGTGTGGAAGACCACATGAATGACTCTTCTCAAGCAAAGAGCAATTACCTTCACTTTGGCTAAACTTGGCCCTATCTCCACATACTGATATGTACAGAGCTAGGCAGGCCATTTCCTTTTCCTTTCAACTGGCTCTATGCAATGTAAATAGGGTGACATGAGGTGCTGATGCATAATCTTTGAAGCTAGGTGACAGTCACTCCTTCCCTGCTCCATAACTCCCAAAACACAAATCAGCCCAATGGGAGAAGAGCCATGGCTCCGGGGCTGTCACCTGGGTTTGAGCCTCAAGGTAAGAGGCTATGACTTTCCAGGGCAGAAAAGTTTGAACATCAGATCTGAAGCACCAGCTCCTAAAACATTAAATACTACCTCAATTGTGTGATACAAATTGGTGTTCTGCAAATCCTTCTCTCTGCATATTGCAGAGGTGTTTTCAGGCCTCTTAGCTAACCCAGCTCACAGTTCTCATGTATTTCCCTCCATTGCCACATTCACTCATCCTCAAGCCACTCCCTTCTTCATAAGCTAATAAAACCAGGGTTAGGCCCAGGTTTGAGACCTTTTTTCAGATAAACCTTCATCCTGGCCAGCCTTGCTTCCTCATAACTATAAATATATTTTAGTGCCTTTATTCTCACCTTGGGTTGCACTGGAAGTGAAAGAGTGGAATTAACTTTCATGGGATTACAAATCTAAACTTCCCAAATGAGACAAAGTCCAGAAAGGATCTTATAACTGAAGATATTTAGTTTCCTTCAAAGTTGCCTGAGGTTTGATGACAAAAGTACCCATCAAATAAGAGAAAGAACCAATAATCTGGCTGCTATTTGCTCACTGTATGAGAGATTTGTCAGTAACTGTTAAGCAATCTACACAGCACCTGAATAAAGGACTATTCATAAACATCTTGCAACATTTCATGGCCTCTGTAGATTCAGGCAGTATGTACCTAAAAATCTTCAAAATGTGGCATAAAAGTTTATGCCCTTGTAGATGCAAACATGTATTATGCTTTCAATTGAGAAATGTATCCTAGAACTAAATCGCTAGGTCCTTATTCATATAGTGACAAGCCAAATAATTTTGTGAACAGACTTGTTATTCCCATCTCCCAAACGGATTGGAAGATGACATTCAAAAATTATGTATTGGCTTGATCCTGTGTCCCCCCAAGTCCTTATGTAATTTGGACAGGGCTGAGTCTGGCATTCGTGATTGGTTTGTTCTCTGGCACTGGGATTGTTGATGTGAATATTGCACCTGCCCAGGGGTGGAGCCGACATATGATGCAAGGAAGGTGTGTCTTACTCTCTCTCTCTCTTGCTCTTCTCTCTCTCGCTGGTTTGCCTTGCTGTTTGGCGGTCACCATGAATGGCTGCCCTAACATGCCACTGCCTTGGAGCCAACTAAGCATGGACTGAAACCCCTGAGAATTGTAAGAAATAAACCTTTCTTTCCCTAATTTTGGGCATCAGGTATTTTGTCTCAGCAACGAGTGTAAAGTAACTAGCACAAATTAGTTTACCAATTTCCTATTGAAGTTATACTTGTTAACAGGGCACAAATTGACCAGTGCAGGAGCTGTACAAAGGAACAAAGCAGAAATTCCAAATGATATGTTGCAATTTCAGAACAGAGAATTGTATATTACAATTTTTGGATTTCAGAAATATATAAAATTGACCTCATATATGACAAAGAAAATCATACTGCTGCTGCTGGTGTCAATGTTGCACCATGATGAAAATTTTGACAGGGAAACCTCAAAACCAAAATCTGAGATGGAAACTTTCTACAACAAAACCAAAGGTGGAATAGATGTTATTGATGAGTTATACAGCAAAACACAGCCATTGACACATTGCTCAATGGTTGTGTTTTACTTGATCCTAAACACGTGTGGCATAAATAGTTTGAGAGTTTACAAAGAAAATAGCAAGTGCAAAATACAACAGAGAAATTTTCTTAGAGGATTGCGACTGAGACTCATAAGAGATCATATGCATCAAAGGAAAAATAAAATTTTTCTCCTCAGGGAACTATGCCAAAAAACTGTGGATCACATTAGTGAGCTGACAGAACAAAAGGAAAACCAAAATATGTCGACTCTGCCTTACACAAAAGGACAGGCAAACAAAACATACCTGTTATCAATTTAAGTGATACTTGTAGATGGAACATGCAATTTCCCTGTGTGAAGACTACTTTAAGTGTGACAATTTCCATGGTAGGTTTTTATTTGTATTTACATTGTGGTTCACATAGCTTTTATTTCTGATGTTGTCTCTTAGGTCTTGAAAGCAAATAAAGAGCTGATATAAAAATATTGATATCTATTCTAAACACTCATTGCATACTTGATATTTTATTTCCCCTCTAAATTCATATCATACAATATATGTGAAGCTCCTAACAAGGCAGCAAGAAAAGAGACATGACAAAAATTGCATACCACACAGAAAAAAGAAACTAAGTTCATGTGTTGCCAGGGTAAGCAAGACATATTCATAGAATATACAGTTATCATGGGTGAAGACTGTCTTGGGTGTGACAATTGAAGCAAAGATTATTTTTGTTGTAGAATTCTACTGATATTTTCTTTGTAGTTCATACAGGAATTTATTTCTGATGTTATCATTTAGGCTTTGTAAGCAAGTACGTGGCTGATGCAAAAATGTTGCTGTTTATTCCAAATGCATAATTCAAACTAATAATTTAATTCTTTACATTATTGGTACTTTCTGTTTCTGTTAACTATACATAATAAAATGCAATATAATATGAACCTCCTGACTGTATAACAAAACCAGAGAGATATCAAGTATGTCTTGCAAAAAAGTCAGAAAAACGAAACACATGTGCTGTCAGTGTATGCAATATGTTTGTATGGGACATGCAATTTTCATGTGTGAAGACTGCCTTAGGTGTGATAATTAAAGTAAAGATTATTTTTGTAGAGCTCTACTGAGATTTTCATTGTAGTTTATATAGAAATTTATTTCTACCGTTACTTTTTAGACTTTGAACACCAAAAAACACTCATTGTTGAAAATTTTATTGCTTTTTCATAAATACTAGATACACATTAAAAGCCAGGCACGGTGGCGCATGCCTTCAATCCCAGCACTCAGGAGACTGAGGTAGGAGGAGCATTGTGAGTTCGAGGCCAGCTTGGGCTACAATGTGAGTACAAGGTTGGCCTGAGCTACACAGTGCGACCCTGCCTCAAAAAGCCAGCGCCAGGAGTTGGGCTCAGTGACTTAAGCGCCTGTCTGACAGGCGTGAGGTTGTGAGTTCAATCCCCAATGCCGCAAAAAAAAAAAATAAATAAATAAATGAAAAATAAATAAATACATATTAAACATTCAATCATAATAAAACTCATAAAATTAAACTAATAATTCATACATAGAAATATTCTAAAAAATAAATGTGGGTATTATACACTCACAATTATGTGCCTTTATGACAAAATTGGTGTTATGCCCTGAGGACTAGTAAAACTATTTTTCATTCATATTGACATTTTAACTTCCAAATAAGGGAGAGTATACAGATTGTCATTCTGTGACTAGCTTATTTCATATGGCATAATGTTCTCCACTTTTATATAGTTTTCTGCAAATCACATGATTTTGTTCTCCATTAAAGCAGAATAATATTTCATTGCATGTGTATTCTATATTTTCTTTACTACTTCTCATTTGAAGGACATCTAATTTGATTTTGCATCTTGGCTATTTTAAATAGTGCTGTGATAACATAGACATACATATAGCCCTTATCTAGGCTGATTTCATTTCGATACATACATAGAAGTGGGATGGCTAGATCATATTGGCTGTGCTAGATAATCTTATTTGTGCCAACTTTACTGGATCAAAGGACTCCTGAATAGCTACTGAATTTTTGGCAACTGAGGCTAGAGAATCACAAGCTCAAGGCTAACTTAAAAACCCAGTAAGACCCTGTCTTAAAAACAAGCCACCATTAATAAAGTGATATGACTTTCAGAAATGTTTTCTAATGTTATAGTGAAAAAAGAATGTATCTAGAGTATATTAAAAAACTATAATGCAATAAAAATAGTTGCAACTTAATTTAGAATGAGCAAAATATGTTAATATACATTCCACCAAGGAAGATATAATAATAACCAATAAGCATAAGAAAAGATGTTCAGCATCAGTAGATATTTGTGAAATGCAAATCACAACTACAATATCAATTCACACCTGACAGAATACTTACAATCAAAAAGCAATAAGTGTTGGTGCAAATATAAAAAGTATAATGCAATTGGAACGTGAAATGGTAAAACTACTTTGCATAATGTTCTGGCCGTATTTTTAAAAATACTGAACATAAGCTTACCATATGACTCAGCAATTCCAGTGCTAAGTATGCTTGAAAAAAATCAAAATATCTGAACACACAAAGCCTTAGACATAAATGTTCATAGAAGAATTATTTATTAATAATTCTAATGAAATAATCCAAAAGCCTTTATATGATGAATGGATAAATAAAATGTGGCATATGAGGGGAGATCCTTCAGTAATAATAAACCCCAATATATTCCACAATATAGATAAATGTGAAAAATAGTATGTTAAAACTTCTAAAGACTTTAGATATATTGTGTTGGCGCATACATTCTCATTTTATTCAGCAGAAAATTGATGTATAAGAGAATAAGAATATATGATTGGTTAGAAAATTAAATGGTGTTCATTCCCAGGCAAAATGGGTCTTCACACTGTTTTCACTTTAGTTCAGAAAAAAGTAATTGGATGAATATTTAAATATAAAGCTATTCTCTAGACTGAGTAGGTAGCTCAGTGGTAGAGTGCTTACCTACCATATGAAAGGCCCTGGGTTGATTCTTAGTACTGGAAAAAGAAAACCTATTCTCAAAATTGAGAACTGGCTTTTTCAATGTGTTAAATGAATTGCGCGTTTTAAGGGGTGAAGCTTCTGGCTATGTGAGTTACATATCAATAAAACTGTTATTTTAAAAATAAAAAAGGATAAGTTAAAGAAGCCAATCATGGAAGACTAATATTGTATGATTTTATTCATGTGATATCCTCAAATAAAGCAAACATGCAGAGGCAAGAAATTAATTGCGTGTTGCCCAAGCCTAAGACTGGAAGTGAGAATTAACTACAATATTTTTCTAAAATAGAACCATGACAATGGTTACCCAGCTCTATAAATTTACTAAAAAGCATTGAATTGTACACTTAAAGTTCATGAATTTTATATGCTTAAATTAAAACTGCATAAAGCTGTGAAAAATATCAAGTAAAATTTTCCCAGTGTAATTTTGTTCTACTGTTGTGGTTTCTATGACTTTGTTTTCCTAGATATCATATATTATTCTTCAAAACTATATAAAACAAGAAAATGAAGTGTTCTGATAACTTGAAATAACTAATTTAACATCTGAACTATAAGTCTAAATTTTCCTGTGACTTGTAATTTTCAAAAATTCACTGATTATTACACTAAATTGTCAACTTCCTTACAACATTTTGTACAAAGTGTGAAGCTTTAACTTTGGGGAAATGGTGTGCACAGATGGCCTGGTTACTGCAGTAAACAATTATAGATCATTTTCAGTCTTACTACCTGGCCTTACTAATTGTATTCCTTCCTAATAATCTGAGCTATTTATAATTCTTTCTCTTAAGAAACAGTATTGATTGAAAAGGGATGTTAATTTTCCTTTTGTCTAAATCCCTTGAATTTGAAATTGAGTGAATCCTGCAGCTGAGAAAGTACATAGGAAATTTGCGCTTTCTCTCTTTTAATTCTTTTGTTTCCTAAATCTCCTTTCTTTTGTCTGTCTCCAGTTCCCTTTTGCTAGTGCTTCTTTAAATGAGTCTCACTCATATAGTTTTATGTTTCCTATGTCCTGATTTCATTTTTCATAATTTCTGTATAGAACTGAAAGATGATCTTAAAAACAATCCTAATTACTTTTGGAACACTTGAGTACTGATTCTGTGCTAGGGTATGCGCTGATGCTTTCCATATATTAACTCAATTAACTGTCAAAACAACCTTATGAGGTAAATATCATTATTATCCATGTTTTACAGATGAGGCGATTAAGGTACAGAGATGTGAAGCAACTCACCAGAGGGCACACAGCTCAGAAATCGAGATGGAGTGTTGGAAACAAGTAGTCTGGTCCCAGAATCTGTGTTCTTAGTCACCAGTAGTAATATTCATGAAGTTGCTCATATCATCTTTTCCTATTTTCTCCATCAGTTCAAATTTTCTCTAAAAAATTTACAAAAATCTATAAATATTACCTGTAATGTGTAGAAAATAAGTTAATGCTAGAAAAATGAAAAATCACCAAGAAATCTCACAACTTAGAGACATTGTGATATAATCTAAATATTTTCATATATGTATTTACTTTATACTAATTGTATTTATAATCTTTTTAGCTTAATGAGACATTGAACATAAACATGCATGTTAGTTTATCTGAAGTTTTATATATTTATGCAAGATCATCAAAAAACTGGTGCCATGAATTCAATTGCATCAAAACACCTGTTATTCATATAGAAAAATCACTTTTCTGAGAGGCTATAGTTATGAAAATTGTGCTAATCTTTTAAATTACTAAATCTTTCCAAGCCCTGTTGACATTTTCTTGTTATACAATACTACATAAAATGTTAATCCTAATACTCCACTGCAATTTGAAAAATCATCTAGACCACTATTTTATCATTACACATTTTGTTTGAAGTAAAAGCTTTTTTTAGTTTCATATCATCAGATATGTGATGTAGATGGGGATGTTGATAAATAAAGTCACTCTAAGAGGAAAGACCTAGAGATTCACTGACTCCCAAATTGGGTTTTGTTTCCTCATCAGTGTGTAGATTGCAGTACATTCAGTCCTCAGAGTTAAATGCTACCAAGTATTAAGTACAGAAACTTTTAAAAAGCTTGTTTTCTCAAATAAATAATGATCAAAAATAATAAAATTACATGTAAAAAGTTATAATATGACTTTAGTTACTATAAAGAATGCACATAGTATAACAGTAGTTCATAGATACTATTTATTCTGTTTGAGCTCTTCAATGAATATTTCAGAGGAAGTGATTTTGATGTCCTATAGGAAGAAAGACAAAGAAAGAAACATTTATGCTTGACACTTCTGCCAATAATAGTTCAAATATTTAGTACACCAAATGAAGTTATACTTCTATTTGGTGCAGAAAATAAAAAAAAAAATCACCAGCATCATTAGAAGCTTATCCAAGTTTATATTCTGAAATGGCAGGATAGGACAGTGTCTAGTTAACTGGCATTTAGATAGCTAGATCTGAAAACAGTACATAATGGACTGAACTTGGCTAAGACTGAAGACAGAGATATCATTGAGGCTTCTCAGACATCGACATGAGAAGAACTGACAGTGGATATGTATGGGAGGATGTAAAAATGAGAAATATTCAGGAGGTCTAATTGTCCGAAAACTCAGAAGACAGAACAAATGCCATAAAATACCTGCTCACAGAAATAATAACAGAAAACATTTAAATACAAGGAAGGGTTTTAACATGGTGACAAGTGAAATATACAGAACCCCAAATAGTCATGATCATATAAGAAACTCTCTATGACACATCATAGTCAAAATTCCCTAAGACTAGCACAAGAAGAGAATCTTAAAAACTGTTACAGAAAAGAAATAGATCACTTTTAAAGGTAAACCCATTACAAATACAACAGACTTTTCAACACAAAACTTGAAGAGTAGGAAAGATTGCAGTGAAGTGTTTCGAGCTCTAAAATAAACAAATTTAAACCCAGACTGATATATCCTGCAAAGCTAACTTTCAAAATTAATGAAAACATGGTCTTTTCATAACAAAAAAGCACATGAAGAAATTCATGACCACAAAATCATTACTCCAAAATATTTTGAAAAACATTCTAAAAGGAGACTATGAAGCCCAGACAATGTAAAAAAGTCTAACTGAATGAATACATCAGGCAAGATAAGCAGTTAAGTGGAAAGAAGAAAAAGGGAATCAGCAACAGGAAATTGATGCAATGACAAGAATGAGTCAACGCTTTCCAGTAATGTCTTGATGTGAAAGTTCTCAGTTCTCAAATCCAAAGACACAAGTTGGCAGAATGTATCAAGAAACACACTGCAATATTCTGCTATATATAAGAAACACACTGAACTTAAAAAGAAATTCATGGAATAAAAGTCAAAATAGGGAAGACACTATATTTCATGCAGTGGGTACCCAAAAAAGCAAATAGATTTATACTATTTTTAGACAAAGGAACTTCAAGCAAAAACTGATCAAGAAAAGCAATGAAGATCACTACATATTAGCTAGAGGAACAATTTAAAGGGAAGAGATACCAATTATAAATATATATTCTCTGTTCACTGGCACACACAACTTCATAATGTATACACTGCTAGACATAAAAGATCAGACAAAAACCCACACGATTATGGTGGAGGATCAAAATATCTCACTATTGCAAAGAGACATCAACAAGACAAAAAATTGACAAACAAATATCAAAATTGAACCAAATTTTTGAATGCAGAGTCTGAATAGATATTTAAGGAGTGTTCCATCCACAACAAAATACATGAAATGTTCACCAAAATAGACCACATATTAGCCCATAAAGCATACTTAAATAAATACAAAAGAATCAAAATCATCAAATTCAAATTATCAGATCATAACACAACAAATTGATGGCAAAAGAAACCACGGAAATTACGCAAACACAAGAAAAGTAAGCAACATATACTTGAATAATCATTGGGTCACAGAAGAATTCAAGGAAGAAATTAGAGAGTTCTTAGAGTCAAATAATAATGCCAGCACAACTTTGATACCGGGTTTGAGAGATACAATGAAAGCTATCCTAACAGAGAAGTTTATTGCTATAAATGTCTACATCAGAAGAACAGCCTGAGTCAAAACAAATAACCTAATGATGCATGTCGAGACCCTAGATAAAAATGAAAAATACAAATCCAAAGCTACTGCAATGAATAAAATTATAATGACCAGAGCAGAAATTGAAACTAGACAATCAGTATGCAAATTAATTAATCGAAGAGCTGATCTTTAAAAAGAATAAACAAAAGAGACAAAATTTTAGCTGGCCTTAACAAAGTAGGAAAGAAAAGCACAGATTGATGCAATTAGAAATGAAAAAGGTGAAATTATTGTAGACACTGATGAAATTCAGAAGATTGAGTAAATAAAATCTGAATTCCAATGAATTAGACAACTCAGGAGAAATAGATTCCTAAGTACATATGAATTGCCAAAATTGAATCAAGAAGATATTAAAACTCTAAATAATCTAGTAGCAGGCAAAGAAATTGAAGCAATATAAAATATCTACCATCTAAGAGAAGCGTGGCACACAATGGATTTATTACAGAGTTCTATAAGAATTTCCGGGAAGATTCAGTGCCAATACTCAAAGTCTCCATTGAAATGGAAAGGGAAGGAGTACTACCAAAAACATGCTTGTAATCTTATTTTACCCTGATTCCAAAACCAGGAAAGGACCCAACTAAAACAGAGGATTACAGACCCACCAGTTTAATGAACATAGATGCAAAAATCCTCAACAAGATTTTGGCAAACAGAATGCAATATACCATCAAAAAGACCATACATCATGATCAAGTAGGCTTCATTTCAGGAATACAAGTATGCATCAATATATATAAATCAATAAATGAAATACATCACATAAACATAAGCAAGGACAACAATTACATGAGCAGCTCAATAGATGCAGATAGAGGCCTTAACAAAATTCAATATCCATTCATGATTTAAAAAATGAAGAAAATAGGTATAAAAGGACATTAGCTCAATTTGTTAAATCCATTTATGATAAGTCCACTTCCAAGGATATCCACAATCATCATTCCTGTTTAATATAGTACCTAAAATATTAGCCAGAGTAATATGGGAGAAGAAAGAAATAAAAGTGATATGTACACAGAGGTGAGAAGTCAAATTATCATTATTTGCACATTTCATGATCCTATACAGAGAAAACTCTAAGCAATTCCACAAAAGACTCCAGGAATAAATAACCAAATCCAATAGTGTAGCAGAATACAAAATCAACACACAAAATTAAATAGTGTTCCTATATATTAATGATGAATTATTCAACAAAGATGTTGGTAAAACAATACCATTCACAATAGTATCAAGAAAACTTAAATAATAATTCACTTAACCAAGGAAGTAAGAGACCTCTATAACAAAACTACAGCACTCTGAAAAATGAGATCAAAGAGCACCACTGTCTCTACACAGGCAGAGCAATAGTATCAAACTGGCCATATCTTCCAAACTGATATACAGATTTAATGCAATCTAATCAAAATATCAACAGCACTCTTCACTGAACTAGAGATAATAATCCTGAAATAAATATGGAACCAGAAAAGACCCAGAACACCAAAAGCAATCCCAGGCAATACAAACAAAGCAAGAGGCATCACAATCCCAGACTTCAAGATGTATTTCACAGTTACAAAAAACAGCATGATACTGGTAGAAAAACAGATATGTGGATCAATGTAGCAGAGGAGAAGTTGTATAAACAAACCTAGGCACATTCAACTATTTGATTTTTTTGACAAAGGGGTCAAAAACATGTATTGGAGGAAAGATAGTTTCTTTAGCAAATGGTGCTGGGAAAACTGGTTAAACCCACGCAGAAAAATATATCTAGACCCGTATTTCTCCAGACATACTAAACTAAAATCAAACTGAATCAAAGATCTAAATACTAAAACAGAGACTATTCTTCTGGAAGGCAAAATACATGAAACTCTTGAAGATATAGGTATAGGTAAGGAGTTTCTGAACAGAAACAATGACATAATGAGTAACATCAAGAATCAACAAATGTAATTATAACAAATTAAAAACTTGTGCATAGTAAAGGAAACAACCATCAGAATAAAGAGACAACTTACAGAATGAGAAACAAATTTGTCAGTTATACTTTGTATGCAGAGCTAATATCTATTCAAAATAGTAAAAAATTGAGGTCCACTGAATAAATGACTCAGTCAAAAAATGGAAAACTGAAATTAGCAGATATTTCTCAGAATAAGTACAAATATCAAATAAGTAGATAAAAATACTCAACCATTAGAGAAATGTAAATCAAAACACTGAGATTTTATCTTACTCCAGAAAGTCTCTGGAATGTGCTGCTCTTTTCCTCCATAATTAGAATAGCCAAGATCAGGCTTTCTTCTAAGTATTATGTGAGGAAATATGTAAATGAATCCTGATTTATACATAATTCTTGAGGCCAGGCATGTACTTTCAAGCTTCAATTCCACTTTATCCTCCAGGTGTTTCATTCTAAATCTGTGAGACACTCAGAGGTGAGCATGATATCACGTATGTAATGAAACATTTTCACAATAGGCAGGCAAGACAAGTTGAGATCCCTGTCCACCATCCTACGGCAAATGGTGGAATTTCATACGTAGTTTTGAGGGAGCACTTCAAAGGTCCACTGTTCATTCCAGGGTAATGTAAACTGGTCCTGAAACTCAGCAGTTAGTGGAAACTAAATGTATCAGTCAGTGTTTTACTAGAAAAACTGATATAACACAAGCTATAACAATGCATATGAAATTACAAGATCAGCTTACAATAGTCAGTCACACAGTTGGATGAGAAAGAGTGCAGAGGATATCTACACACTAGAAAGTGAAGGTTTGAGTCCAAGGTCTGGAGTTCATTGCAGTATCCCATTCGAGTCCATATCAGGAGGCCGATGGTTCTACAGTGGAAGGCTGGAGAGTCTATGACCGAAGACTGAAGAGTCTACACTGGAAGGCTGAAGGATCCAAGGTGAAAGCTGGAGTCTGTGCTAGAATCCAGGAAATGATGTCCAAGATTAAGGTGAAGACTAGAGTTCCTCCAAAGAACAGAAACAATTCTGTCCTTCTTTATTTCCCATTATACCATTGAGGTGATGAGCCACCCTTAGGTGGGTGTTCTACACCCCAAGGTGTAGAATTGCTGAACTTATTTAGTTAAGCTTCTAAACTTCTCAAGTATAATCAACCATTACACTAGACAAAGCATTTAGCAAGGTCCACAACGGCATGATCAGATCCCATAGCCTGAATCATTCAGTCAGGAGAGCAGTGTTGGGCATGGTGTTATAGAGAGGGGGACCACCTTATTTAACTCCCTGTAATCCATTGTCATCTCCAATGAGCCACCAGTTTCTGCATCAGATGGTATGCCATAATATACACAGTTCTGGTATGTCAAAAATAAAGAAAAAACAATTTTAAAATTAAAGTTACTTAATATGCCATTATCTAAAGTGATCTGCTTCAGATGTTGGTGTATATCCTTACATATTTTATAATGTATGAATTTAAAAAGCATATCACATGACATTCCAATCAAATCAATATTTTTCATTTAATTTATGAAATGTATCAACAGACCTTTTTTATAAACTAACGCACCTACTCATTCGTACTGGTGATTGAACACAAGCCTTCACATTGAGCTACATGTTAATTTTATTTGATTTTATTTTTTAGACATAATTTTGTTAAGTCACCTAGTTTCCAAAACCAGGTGAACTTGTGATCCTCCTGCCTTACCCTCCCAAAATATGAGTATCACAGTCTCCTATCATGACGAGCTAACCTCTTGCTTCTTGGTCTGTCCTTCCTCTGGCCATTTCCAGTATTACCTCTGATCTTTACACAGACTGCAGCATCATTCATCTTCCCAAATACATGATAGAGATGTTTTTAATTCATGTCTTAGGTGGAGTTGACATGGTGCTGCTCATTGGCATGGCCCGCGACAGGAACAAGACACTATAGTCTGTAATCTCCTGCACTCGACCACTATGAGCCTCAAAATGTGTTTCTCTTGTAGTAGCTGCCTCAGTATTGGGAGTCATAGATACTGCATATCTGTCTACTTTTGTCATACACAAAAACTTGCCTTTTTGTGCCCCTCACAAAGAAGAACACTGTAAAAGCAGATTGTGGGTTCCAACAGGGACATATAGTAATAACTGGTACACTGCAGAGTACAAGGTGATACAGATGACAGAAAACTGTGAGTCATGTGACTGTCATCATTACTATGATAAGAACTAATATTTGAGGAAATAATCCAACAAAATTTCAAAGGTCAAAGTTAAATTTAACTTGCCAACCACACTGAAGAATTTCATCTACTTCCACAGAAATGAGAGGTGAAAATAGAAAATACTTGTAACTGATTTGCAGGGGTAAACCTGATATTCAAATATTATTTTCTTGGTGACATTTCTGGGACATGTTAATTGTAATTACTATCAGTTTCTAATAAATACCTCAAATATTAATATATCTTATAGCAAACTTATGGATCAAATAGAAAAATATGAGCTATGGTTAATGGTGAAACAACAAATCTTGTAAATTTTTATTTCAATTTCATTTTAATTTAAAATAAGAAAGAAATAAACTATGTATTACCCTGATCCTAGACTGAGCTTTATCTTGAACTTTGTAAGCTTTGAATATTTTGTAGTATTTTGCTCAGGTTTGACAGAGTGTAAGTAGAGGATGCATTTCTTTAACATTGTCAACACTTAGGGTAATACAGAAAGAATTATTGCATGTTTTCATCCCTCTGTTATTCTAAACATAAGGTCCTTCCAATATTTGATCATCTAACTTATTTTAAAATAAAGTCATGGGAATAGTAGATATTTCACAAGAGAATACACTCAAGTATGTGTGTTTGGAGTCCCTGATTTCCTTTACTATGGTTTACTGGTCAAATAAAAGACCTCCTAGAGTTTGAACATCTATGATTGATATTCTTGAATACAACAAAGTAAAAAGTGGTGCATCTATTCAATTTAATAGACAGTTTCTACATTTAAAATAAAAACTTTATTGAAGCTAAACATTTTTTTCAAAAGTTTATTTCTATTGCCTTGTAATAAAAATTTCTCATGTTAAAGAAAAACATACCTATGCTATCTCCATGAAATTTCCAATGCCTCCACCTTCCACTGTGTAATGAATCAATCATGCCTCATTTTTCTTTTCATGGATGATAAATCATTGCTCCAATTCCTTTCTAAGTATACTGTATTGGACTTCAGGAGCTGCAATCTCCTGGGTTTTATCCTACCTTTTGGGCAATTCCTTCTCCATATTCTTTGTTGAATGTCCTTTACCTGTTGTATCAGAATTGTATCTTTGACCTGTTTTTACCTGTATTTTTGCCCTAGGTGTCACCCATTTCCATAACTTAAATTACTCTATTTAAAATTTAGGTAGCCAGGGGTGGTGGTGCACTCCTGTAATCCCAGGACTCTGAAGGCTGAGGCAGGAGGTTTGTTGCAAGTTCAAGACCAGCCTGGGCTACAAAGTGAGTTCAAGGTCAGTTGCATAGTGAAACCCTGTCTCAAAAAGACAAAAAATAAAATTAAATTAAAAAATAAAATAAAATAAAATTTAGGCCTTCCTGTAAAGTAAGGTCTACCATGCCAATGGGAAAGAGCCCCAGCCAGAAGAAAAACTATGCCTTCTTGTGAGCCAGCCTGTACAAAGGATGAAAAACCAGCAGAGCACACCCCACCCCCACCACCAAGCTGATTTGGAGGACTCAGAGTTAGACAACAGCAAATGAGGAAAAGAGAATAGCTCCACGCTTGTATTGTTCGATTGACTCTGCAGGCCTGGGGCTTATGGTGAGGGCATCTACCTGGAGGATGGCAGTGTGTGTTGTGTCATCTGTGAGGGATATCCTCCTGTCTTGTTTTTGAAATCCAATGTTTTGTTCCATTTTACTGTCTTGTTTTTTTCCCGCATCTGGTAACATGAGCAACTATTTTGATGATAACAATGTGCAGTATGATTCTCACTGTTTTGTTTTGCTCTGATTCATTGTTTTATTTTATTCAGTGTTATGCTTTGGTTTTATTCTGTTTTGTTTTGTTTGATTTTGCTATGTCTGATGGTATGGACAACTATTGTGAAGATAGCAAGATTTGTTATGATAACCACTGTTGATTTCCTATTGTATTGTTTTGAAGTTCTATACCTCTTTCACTGCTGTGTTTTGATTGGCTTTATTCTACTTTGTTGGATTTTGTTTTGTTTAAAATAAAACTTAAGGGCCAGGGATTCAGCTCAGCAGCACAAGTGCTTGCCTGGAAAGTGCAAGGTCATGAGTTTGTTCTCTGATAATAATTAATTAATTAAAATAAAACTTTAAAAAATAACAAAAAATAAAATTTAGTTAAGTTATTGGTACAACTTAGATATATACAATGATCACATTCATTATATGGGATTTGTACCTGTACACCTTGATTTTTTTTATCTTCCCATTCCCCTCTCCTCCTTTGAACCCCTCTTTCCTTATGTGCAAAACTTTGTTTCATTTTATTCATTTTTTCTCATTTTTTCTTTTCCCTTCCTTCCTCTATGCCTCCCTCTTCCCTTGTTCCCCTTTCCTTTTGAACAATTTATTTCCATTTCATCATGTCACTTACACAAATTGGCTCTTGGTTACACTTTAAATTTTTTGCACTGGTGATACAATGTGATGTTTACACATGTGTATCCAATTTATTTCACTGAACAGTATCATCTTAAGGTCTACCCATTTAGCAATAAATGTCTCGAGTTTATCCTTCTTTATGCAAAGTAGTACTCTGTTATTTAGAAAAAGCACATCTTTTTTATCCATTCATCAGTTGATGGACATTTGGGTTATTTCAAAGACATAGCTGTTACAAATTGTACCACTTTAAATGTGGTTTTACATATATTGCTGTGGTATGATGCTTTTAATTCTTTTGTGAAAATACCAAGAAGAGAAATGGCTAGGTCAAATGGAACCTCTAGTCCTAGGGTTTTGAGGAATCACCACATCGATTTGCATAGTGGTTGCAGTAGTCTACAGTCCCACCAGCAGTAGAGAAATGTTTCTTTTTACCCCAGAGTACCACTAGCATTTATTTTTTTGACCTTTCGATAATAGTCATTCTTTCTGGACTTAGATGGAATCAAGTTTATATGCTTAAGTTTTCTTCACATCAGTGATTGTGTTTCCTGTGGTACTCTCCTATTTTCCCTCTTCCATTGAAAATATGCATAAGCTTTGTATGAAAATCCAAGAAATTTCACAATCCACCCATGTGTGTTGGCTTAAGTCATAATAGGTAACCCAAACAGGATGTATACTGTTCTCTTCGGTGCTTCTTTTGGTAACTATTTTATCCTTGTTTTTCCCTTAGCATTCTTTCTTACTATTTTTGTCACTCCTTTTATTCTACCACTGTATTTCCACTTCATATTAATTCTTTCTCTGTATGTCTTTTCTTATGTCCATTTTTCAAATATATTAATCATTGTCTTATATTTAGGTTGTGATTGTCTCATTAGAATGGTTAAAACTTATGAACAGATTAAAATTATGTTATATATGGAATTTCTGAATCTTTAATATATTCATGTAGCTTGAGAGTTCCCTTTTTAAAAAATATAATTGTCACCTGCACCTCAAGACAAACAGCATTTCTACAGTATTGCCCTAATAGTAGTTCAAAATTCTAACTCTGAAAAAGTAATTCAAAGGCTTTAATTTTCCTAATTATTTTAAATTGAATTTATAAAGGGAAATGCTACATTCATGATAAGAAGCCTGGAGTGTTTGCTTAATATGTTGCTTCTTAGTCTAACAAGATAAAGTATTTTATCTAAAGTAGTGAACATGATTTTTTGACTTAAACTTTATTTTTTAAACAACACATAAGTGAGCTTAGTATGTCACCAAATGAATTCTTTTCAGCAGAGTAGTGGGTATTGACACAAAACTTTTCAGTTTTATTAAGTCTATAATGTTTCCCAGGTTTAATTCTCTTCCTAAATCCTTTGTCTTTATCCACTAGTGACCTGTATGATCTAAATATTTGAAAGTGGTAAAACATAGTCTTAAAAATATAAGTGATGCATTAAGAAAATGCTAGAAAGAGTGTTTAGGAATGCATGTACATAGACATTTGGAAATAATGAAATTTATTGAGAAGCAAAAATTGCATATTATGGAAATAGTAAAGGAATCAAACCAATTTATTTTCATCTATTTTTGCCAAAGTATTACCTTTTGCTATCCTATTTCATCACACTGTCTGTTTTAGACCAGTTATTGTTTTTTCTTTTAGTATCTCTCACTGCAAAATTATTAATCTTGCTCCCCATGAAGTCAATGAGGATACCAACACATCATTTCCTCATAGTTACTTCATTATTACCAGATCTCATTCAGAATAGCCTACCTTGGTCAGCATAAAGCAAGAAGATATTTTGTCAGTTGCCTAGATGGAATGCTTCCAAATGTCTTAATTTAATAACTTTTCACAAAACCCCAGGAGTTTAATCAGACTTCTACTCATTTAACTAGTTCCATTCCTTGGATAATCTCATCTATGGCTTTACAAAAAGTGATTGGATGAAGGAAGCATTTCAGTCCTTTACTTTTTCAGTCAACTTGTCCTTATAATTTTCATGAAATTCTGGCTTTCATAAAATTTTAATAAATCATTTGTTCCTTCAACTTTCAAAGCCTTATTATATTCAGCAAAAATACTAATATAAATATACGACATATACAAGGAGAGATGTTTTAAGATTTTAGATTTTAAAGTTCTGAAAAATCAAAAGCAATTACTGTTATGTAAAGCAATTTGTATGCCTTTTGATTGATATTTTAAATAAAGGTCTTCATGATGCTATTTTAAATTCTGTTAATAGTTATTTTAATAACTATTACAGTTCACCATGCACAGATAATATACTTATCCCTAGTGTTTTGTGTTTAAATTGTTTCAAGCTTTTACCACTGTTAACAATGTAAATAAATAGATGAACATTTCTTGTGCTGAGAATATCTTCTCTGTAAATAGAATTCCAGAAGAAATACTATTATTCCAACAGTGTTGGGTCAATATTCTTGATACATAATTTTAAAATATTTGCTTCAAGATTTGAAAATAGTGTATGTATCATTCAGCAGTGTATGAAAGTGCCTATTTCACTGTTTGCCATCTCTAATAATAATAATTGGAAAACATATTTAACTTAATAGAAGAGTAACATTATCATATTTTATCATATTTCTTTGATTTTTGAAATGCATATACACACATATACATGTATGTATATACATATCTCCTATTATTATTCATTAATTTACCTATTAAGTTTTGGAGGTTCTCCTGAACGAATTAAATTCTTTTATACTATCAAGATATCAACCTTTGCCTCTTGACAGCTTTCAAATTCAAGTGTAGAGTGATTATATATTAGTTTGGAGTCATGTATTTTAGGTGCATGTAGGAAATACCTTTCAGAGGGCTCTTATGTGTTATTATGCATTATGTTCATGTTTAATTTTGTTATTGTTTGCTACATTTGTAAGTTCAAATTTTTAAAATTCTCATAACTATTTTATAACTGGCTCTCCAAATTAATTATTTGTTTTTGATCTTTATTCTTTTCTTTCACCTGAATTCTTTGAGTTAGTTTTGTTCATTTTTCTAACTTCTTAAATTCTCTGAGAGTTTATGTATTTGAGCAAATGAGGGTGTTTAAAACATTAGATGGCCTTCAAGAGCAACTTTTTTCATACTATGAAAACCTTGTGTACCCTGGGTTCCCATTATTTTGTAAATAGTCTACCATCAACTAAATAAAAGACACATCAGTAATCAATTTTAAATTACCAATACTTAACGCATTATTTTCAGCATCTCTAAATTGATTCCTTCTTTTCTTTCAGGTTATTTCAGGGTTTCCCCTTCTTTCTAAATCAATGGACCAAGTAAATGACTCTGTGATAGCTGAATTTTTGTTACTGGGACTTGCTCAATCCTTGGAAATGCAGTTATTCCTTCTCTTCTTTTTCTCCTTATTTTATGTGGGAATTATTCTAGGAAACCTCATCATTGTGTTCACAGTATTTATTGATTCTCATTTACACTCTCCTATGTATGTTTTTTTGGCCAACTTATCACTCATTGACTTGGGCCTTTCCTCTACCACAGTTCCTAGAATAATCTATGATCTTTTCACCTACTATAAAGTCATTTCCTTCCACAACTGTATGATACAAATGTTCTTTATCCACGTAATGGGAGGGGTTGAGATGGTGTTACTTAGCAATGGCATATGACAGGTGTACAGCCATCTGCAAGCCTCTTCACTATCTAACTATTATGAATTACAAAACATGTGTGCTTTTGGTAATCACTGCATGGGTCATTGGGATGAGTCACGCTATGTCTCAGTTTGTCTTTGTCATAAATTTACCTTTCTGTGGCCCAAATAATGCAGGGAGTTTTTATTGTGATTTTCCTAGACTTATTAAGCTTGCATGCATGAATACTTATAGATTAGAATTTGTAGTCACTGCCAACAGTGGCTTTATATCTATGGGCACCTTCATTTCTTTAATCATGTCATACATCTTTATTCTGGTCACTGTCCAAAAACATACTTCCAAAGATTTATCAAAAGCATTTTTCAAGATCCCGGTGAGCAGCTCTGGGGTCCTGGGCTGATTTGGGCTGGGCTGCGTACCTCTGTGTCCATCAATCAAAGAATGGATAAAAAAGATGTGGTATTTTTATACAATGGAGTACTACTCAGCTATTAAGAAAGATTGTATTGAGACTTTTATAAGTAAATGGTCACGACTTGAGACCATACTCATAAGCGAGATAAATCAAACCCACACGTGTAAATACCGTATTGTCTCCCTAGTGTAAGAAATGGAAAAGTATATAT
>RJWM01026865.1:0-27518 GCA_004363535.1 Dasyprocta punctata | reverse complement strand
CCAGGGATTTTTATGCATAAGAAATGAATAGAAGCTCAGCAGCATCGTCAGCACAGCCCTGCCTTTGCCCTGACTAATCCACCTCCTCGTACAATGAATGGCATTATCCTAAGGGTGTCACCTGATATCATTAATAGTATTAATGTTTCTTTAGGGGACAAGCATGGCATCATCAATGACAGTTACAAAGTACATCGCAGGTAGCGGTCTATCACTTCGAAGTGCCGAGATCATCAGTCACAACAGGTTTACCTATGCACTTAAAATATTTGCATAGTGTGTGAAGGTTTCTCTTTTCTGAAGTCGTCCTGAACACTCTTTAGCGCTTAATCATAAAGCCTTCTGTTCGTGAAGAATTCCTTCCATTGTTCAGGAGTGAATCAACCGTCTCTGTGGAGCTGAGCAATAGTGCTTCATAGAATCAAGAGAAATATGCAGGGCTCCACGGCCAGTTCCTCTTCCATTCTAACAGCAAATGTGCTGGCTTTCTAAATAAAAAACAGAATCGTAAACATACAGCCCAAAGAATCAATCAAAGGAATCAGGAAATATGATCTTCCTTTTCAGTTGTTGTTTTCTGCCCAGATCAAGAGCTGCACCCCAACGGAGGAGCCGAGACTGGTTTGGCTAAAGCATGCCGTCCTTCTTCCTCTCTGTCCTCCCGCCCCCATCCCGGTCGCGTGCGTCCCCTTACTGCAGTAACGCTGTCAGGTAAGTCACTCAGGCGAGAAGCAGTCTCCCTGGTTAGGAAGCAGAACGGGAGCTCACTGGGCCATCAGATCCCTGGCGTCAGCCGTCCTCCACCTTGCCAGTGTGCTGTGGTTGTCCAAGAGCTTCAAAAACTGCTGCTACCACTTCCCACCCAGCACTTCTGATATAGTTAATAGAGATTTTTCAGGTGGCTCTTGAAGCAATAAAGGCCCTGACCCACCTCCTCTGCAGCTCAGCGTGCTCTCTCAGTGACAGTGACTCCTGCCCCAGAGGTAGCATGGGGGATGAGTACTTACACTTTAGACGTAAACAGACTTATAAATTTAAGAGCATTGCATTGTACTAAGAATGCCAAGGCAAGCTTCTGGGTACGATTTGACGTGGCAAAATCACGTTATTTCAAAATGAAATTGACTTTTCTAATGGTGAGATTATCAAGGATTGGATTTTTCCAACGAGTTACTTTTGTGGCTGCCCTCATAGCTGCGGTTGGACTTCGTGAGAACAGACTCCAGATCCTCACACATGCGAGGCAAGGCCGGCAGCACTGATCGACACCCCCTGCCCTCATTTCTGAGCACCCCCGCTGTGTAGTAGCAGTGACAACATACGGTTGGAGCTCCCCGGGGGTCTAAAGGGCTCAGCTTTTTCCTCTATCAACCTCACAGTGGCAAAGTTAAAGTTTCATGGGCACAAACTCTGCTGTCTCCTGACGGTAACTGGAGCAAGAGAAGAGGGCTAGGTTTGAAAGACTGAAATTTTAACGATATGAATAAAAAATCAGCACTTTGATAAATAAAAGAAAGATGTGGCTATCATGATGTCGTTTGCATCTGAGTTGGGGGTGGAAGAATGCAAAGCAGCCATCTGCACCCTGGAGAACCCAGGACCCAGCCGGAAGCAGGGGCTTGGAGGTCACTCCCCGGTCCGAGGGAGAAAGGTCTGTCTCTGTCTCTGTCCGTCTGGGAGGGCTGAAAAGCCTGCTCTGGGAACCTGGAGACAGTCATCCAAAGGCGATGGCAAAGACCTGAGCCCCTCTGCTGAAGCTAAAGTGAGACTTCCTGCTGTCCCCCTTTTATTCCATTGCACTGGTTGGTGCCACCCACATCGGGGTGGGGGACTTCCGTCCTGAGCCAGACTGGCATCCAGACACACCCAGAGCAGTGCTAAACCGGTCCCCCAGGCGCTTGTGTTCAGGTTGACACCCCAATTTACACTAAGCCTTTTAGAGATCCCACTTGTGTACAGGCAAGAAACACTATTAAATATTTCATAATCAAGTGACACTCTGATGGTATATTTTCTATTTTAAAGTAGTACGATGAGATATTAATAAAGAAAATATATAAAATATTCTTTGCTTCTACAAAAAAAATTTCCTAAAATAATTGGAGAATAACCATGGTTAATATACTGTATGTCATGATCTTAATTGAATGCCCAAAATATTACTAAGGGTATAAGACATAGACTCTAGAAGACTCTCCTTTCAAAGAAGAAACAAACAAACAAAGGATACAATTTTCTTTTCAGTGACCAAAAAGAAACTAACTGTATAAATGAAACAAATTAGCATCTACCTTAGAATACTTTGAAACAGTGGGATAGATCATTTGGGGAATTACTTGAACTCCTTCCTACTTCTTATTTATCTTCTGCTCCTTCCCTTTCCCAGATAGAATGGTCATCATCCAAAAAATCAAATAATAAATGCGGGCAAGGATGTGAGGAAAATGGAACTCTTGGTGGGAGTGTAAACTGCTACAACCACTATGGAAATCACTGTGTAGATTCCTTAAAAAAATAAAAATTGGAATTTTATTTGAGTCAGCTGTCTCAACTTTTAGGTATCTTCCCCAAAGCACTGAAGATATCCTATTATAAGCTTCCAAGCATACCTATGTTTACAGCAGCACAATTTATAATAGCTAAATCTTGGAAACAGTACATATGTCCATCAGTGGGTGAATGAGAAAAAAGAAAATGACATTTATACATAATGAAATGCTACTCTGTCCTAAAAAAGCCAAGCTTGGGGCATCCGTAGGCCTTCGGATGCAGCTTGAGACTGCAGTGTTAAGTGAAGTAAGGTGGGCACAAGAGCTGGAATAGTGCATGGTTTCTCTTACATGAAGCTCTTTTCTTAGTAAATTGATCAGTGTGAAGTTTATTAAGTTATTATATTGACTTTAATTCAATTAGGCTAAAGACAGGGAGGATGAGCATATTCCTCTGGCCTTCTTGGTACCTAAAAAGCAAAGTACTGAGCTCACCATGGGCAGAGCAGGTGTCTCTGCCTGGACGGGAGAAGGGATGTGACTCGCTGACTGAGGATGAGCTAGTAACCCGGGGAAGCGGGACGAAGGTGGAGCAGAAATGTTGATTTTGCTAAAACGCACCTCGTTAGAAAAACTATCTGTCACCTTTGTCGTAATGGCTCTGCATGGCTGTGCATACTGAACAACCTCATTTGGGTTTTTATCACTTTGCATTCAGGAAAGGAGTCCAGGAAGACCTTTGGAGACTTTTGCATTTATTCTCAGGAGTTGGCCTGTGCTCATAATTACCTAATGGTCTTCAGCACACTCACGGAATAATAACCAGGGCCGTAAGGGGCGGGTGACATCTACCTGGGGCTGTGCAGCTGAGGAGGCCCTGACCTCCCTCCCGCGGGGTGTCCTTGTCACTGCGTCTCCTTGACACTGGCTCTGGGGCCTCCCAGCTCCTTACAGGTCGACTGTTGTACTTCACTGTCTCCGCACGTTGGATTTTGTCCCTGCTCTGAAGTGTAACTGTTCTGTAAGTTTCTCGAGGAACGGTGGACTAGGAATGAGAGAGTAAGAATTCCAGCCTTGGAGCCACATTGTGAACATTGCGAGTGACAGTTAGTATGCCTCCTGAGCTGTGTCCTTAGCCAGGAAACGCGCCTCTTCAGAGTTTCCGTGCTGCGTCTGTGGGTCGCTGTCACCCTCATCGAGAGAGCGTGCGCCGAAAGTCCTTTAACGAACCCTGCACCCCCGGGGACCCCACTACTGCATCCTCAGGAAGATTTTGATGGGCCCTCTAGTCACACAGCTCTGCCCCTCACCTATAAGCCGATGGCACCCAAATTCCAAATAAATTTTATTTTTGATCTAAATGCCGGTTTTTATTTCCAAAATTCGCACTTCTATGTCCATTAGTACCTCAAATTCAATTAGAAGAAAGTAGTTTTGACAGTCACAGCATTGTAGAGGTGGTCAGATGTGAACCAGGTGCCTAAGGCTAATAATGTAACCAAATGGGATTTTTACAGCTATCCTGCCTGTCTCTATCTCTCCTGCTCCATAGGCAATACATCGTATGCTTTGAAAATAATGTAGTCAGAAGAAACTCTATGTCTTTAATTATCTGTGTATCTCAAAGGAGGAAGTAAACCCAGGGAAGCAGGTTATCTTTTGATGCATGTTTAAAAGACTCTGACAGTGAATAATAAAATAAGGCATCAATTTAAGACTTAGTTACTAAAAATACAATAGAGTTTAGATTATTTCACTGAGTTTACCCCTAGGAAAAAAAAATCTCAGTCTGCTAAAAGATAGCATCTGCTGTAGGCTGCTTTGTCTTTTTCTCAAAATTGATTGTTCAAAAAGGAAGAAGAACTTGTTGAAGAGAACAGCTAATCCTTCATGACTCTTGTCCCCTAAGGGAGGATTAGAATCATAATGAAATACACAATTGCATAGCAAAATTGAGGGCGTTGGCGAGAGAAACTCAAGGCCTCAGAGTTTACAAATGGACCCAGGGAATAGAATTGAGGCTGCAAGGGACTTTGCTTTTCAGAACTTGAGAAATCTGATTAAACAACTCAGGTAATTGTGACTCAATAACTACAATAAAAAACATCTCAAAGAGGAAGATGCCATAAAATTAATGTAAAATTAAATATATATTTATATAATATAAAAATAAAAATAATCCCATCTTTTGCACAATTGTTCTCTATTTTTACTTTTATTACACTATAAAACTTCAATTACAGTACAATATGCCTAAAGAAAAGTGCATAAAAATTCATGTGTATGCGGCCCAATGAGTTTTTCTCTTGGTTTTTGGTTATTTGAGTTGTCACTTAATTGTAGTGTTTGCTTTTTGATAAGGATTTCATATCCAAAAGATAAACACCACCTGAAACTCAACATAGAAAATACCAACAAAAAAATGGCCCAAAGATTTAAATATCTGTTTCTCCATGAAAAAATATAGAAATGAATGCTAAACTTGAAAAAAAGTTTGGCATGATCAGTTATCAGGGAAATGAAACTACAGGCACAGTGAGTACCTCCACATCCACCACCAGGATGCTAAAATAAAGACAAACAACATCACCAAACAGAAACATCACAACTGTCAGCAAGAATGCATAGCAAGCTATGTAAAGAAAGAGGAAAAAAGGGGAGGAAGAGGAGGAGAAGTAGGAAAAAGGAGAGATTATAGAGGCTCTACCGCTTGTTTCCTTAGAATTCTCAAGCTATGTTTTTACATGTTTCAGGCCTGTGAGTGGGGGGTTGTATTTGTGTGCATGTGTGTGCATGCATGTGAGTGTGTGTGTGTGTGTGTGTGTGTGTGTGACAGAATCCATACATGACCCTAAAACCTAAAATATTTATTTTTTAATCCTTAATTTTGTTTTGACAGGCAAACTCCTCATGAGAGAGGACCTTAATCCAAGACAGTTTAAATTACTTTGAATGTGGGTTTCAGGTTTATTTTTATTAGTTTTTTGTTTCCCAGGTTTTGGTGTGTCATTATATTCTCCAGGTCTGGTTCATCTCACTGGATTCTAAACTGAATTTTTTTCTCTCTATTCTGGCAAATTTCTCAAAATTGTACTTTCTCATCAATGACTGCTCATTATGTTTACTGCTGGGTCATTGCTTGTAATTTGCAAATTCTTGGAGACAAAAATGAACAGCCCCCCACCCCTTGAAAAAAAAACTGCTCTTAATGGAAGCCTCCCTTCAGATTGTAAAATTTCTAAGATTTGTACCCTGAGACCCTCGTATCTCTGCCAGTGCTTTGGGAGTGGAGGCAGGCATCTGCCTAGTTAGACTTTTTAGCTTGAGGACTGTTTTATCCTTACAGGTTCATGAGAGGAAAGGAAGCTTTATGCTATTATTTCTCCTTTCATTTTCATTTATTTGCTTGCTTATTTTTCACAGGGAAAAAAATACGCACAGATTACGCATGTCAATTACAGACTATTAGACTAGTGGCAAAAACATGTTTATTCAAGAGTATGCTGTAGAATAAAACCCTATAAAACAAATCGTAGGCAAGAACTACATTTGAATAAATAATTACATAATAGAATACATATTGTTTTCAAATTAGTAAAAATTCAGGCAAAGCAGTCAGATCCCCTTTCAAATTCACACAGTATGCAGTATCAGAGGCAAATCTAGAGCAAAAGACTTTTTTCTTCGTAGCACTTTTTTGTTGTATATATTTTGGAGGGCACTGCTTCACTTTGTTGATTTCGCTTCAGTAATTTTAACATCTGCTTTGTATTTCCCATTAAATTGAAAGCTATTGCCTTGCAGCTCTTTCAATTCTTCACTCTTTCACTGTTCACATCAGAGTGCTCAGCGGTGCTTGAGTTTATTCTGTGAATTAGTAAATAAGCAGGATCATAGCCCTAAATGAATGCTGATGGCCAGAGATTTAGCTCAGAGGCATAAGCACCCGCCTGGCAAGTGCAAGGTCATGAGTTGGATCCACGGTACCAAAATAATAACAATAATAATAATAAACAAATAAATAAATGCTGAGAAGATTTTTCCTGAAAGAGGGTAGTCAGAGAATGGGCACAAAAGGAAGTTCAGTAATGGTGCTGGAAAACTAAGTGCCAGCAACTGAAGCTAAATCTTATGAGACACCCTATACATGCAGAGAAAAAGGACAACAGTACAACACGACTCCGACAAAAGAGCAGGAAGGTGCAGGAGAAAGGTTAATGCTGCAGGAGCTCTGGGTTCTATCCGAGTTATAAAGTGAATTCTAATATTCACTTTACAATATTTTAACGTGTTAGATTTAAAAATAGTGAGAAAAATGCGTTACATAATCTGCCTTTAATGTATTTAAGGAAAGTTGATTGCTTTACATATTTGTTCTTTTAGCTTTAGGGGATTTATTAAAATAAATTAACATTTGAACAGTTAATCTTTTTCTCTTGTTCAGACCATATTTTAGGTAATACATTTTAAAACTGCCAGCAAAAGTGAACTGCCATGAATATCAGACATTTCAGCAAACCATTAAGCGAATTGCAGTTTTTCGTTGTCATTTAGATGCAATCCGTTAATTTGTCATCGCATGACCCCTCCACATGGAAATGGCAATTTTAAAAATGTCAAGTAGAGTGAAATTCAACTTAAGGTGAAAGAGATCTTTTTGTATCGTTTGTCACAAGTCTCCAAGTATGGATTCTTAAGAGTTGATACTAATCAAAGCAAGGATGCTGGGAAGTATGGTCATTCCCTGTCACTTAGAAATAATGCAAATATTACTATGAATCATTTTAATTTTCCCAATGGGCTTCATAAAAGCAACAATGTGAATGCAACTCACCTTGCTTAATGAAACTACAAGCACATTTGATTAAAATTTGGGCCTGAGGCTACAAACATAGGAAATATATTTATGTTGTGTCTTTGTCCAGAGTTTGAGATTATGTAGATCAATTTTAAACCTAGCTCTCTCTCTCCGTTCTTTGGGTGGAGACAGGGGGCAGGGCTGTGGCAGAGATGCCTATCAGAACAAAAGCCTTGAGTATTATATTTTTAACCATAACCAGGGCTGTTAAGCCTTGCCAGGCCTGGGTTAAGCATGCACTCATGCCTTGGTGGGTATGACCGGTTTTGTGGAATTGAGTCCTACACTGTCCCAGGAAGACTACAGTCCCTGCACACCTGTTAGAGCCACTCCAGGAGACCCCAGGCACTCTAACAAACCGCCCTTTACCTGAGCGGGCGTGGGTCTTCCCGGCTGGCTGCGTTCACATGAGCCCTTGGGCGCATCCAGAACTGCTACACATTCAGTACCAACAATGGTCAGAATTTAAAGACACCTTTGCAAAGATCAAGGCTTTCTTGCTTTCACATGGAACTTACCAGTAACGCATCAAGTTAAGGCTCCTACTCTGGAGCCAGAAGCTCTCCCCAGTCATGGAAGCATTTTACAATCAGGAGAAGAAGACTGCTTGGCCTCACTCTTGGTTTGACTGAGTCTTACATGGAAGCTTCGTTTCCCCTTGGTTTCCTTCACAGATGCCCAAAAGCTCAACCTGAGACTTGCATTGCAAAAATACCCACATGTAGAATCTCTGGACTCTCAAATATAAGCAAATAGCATATTCATTACTATTTAATGTGATATTAACTCAGAGCATATACAGTACATAATTTGAGAGAAATGTTGTTTTATAGGGTTTCGATAAATAGGCTGCTTTGTAGCATGTTAATCTCCATGTCTTCAATTCTTAAAATGAAGTTCTTCTTTAAATACTCTTTGTCAAAAACAGGAAGCAGGACTTTTGGAGAATGACTGATTGGAGGATTAGGGCAGAGGAAAAAAAAAAAACATGACTCTGAAACTTCTTGCACCTCCAGACAATCAGGAACTGCTAAAAAAAAATAATAATAATAAGAAACCTTTCAAAAGAATATAGGAGTTAATTGGATGGAATTCCCACAGGCCAGAGGAAGAACAATTTGGGCAATAAAAAAATAGCACTTAGGGTTATAACTCACAGAACAGCAACATAAATCCATGACATCATGATGCAAAGAAAGAACTAAGTAAACAAAGAGATGGACAAGGAGGGGCAGTGCCTCCTTACAGAAGTGTCCCAATTAAATTTGTAAAAGAAATGAACCAAACATAAAACTGCTACTCATAAGTAATACAATGATATTTATTGCAGGGAAGATTCTATTATGAATTCTAAAATCAGTTGGTGAAAGTCTGAGGGAAAATAGGCTATTAGTATAAGATCAGAATATCTCCCCGAGATAGTCAACAATTATAAAAGGGAAATAATAATTTGACTGTGGAGACTCCCACAGCCTGACGCAGTTATCAGCGTGTGTCTCTCACGGGTACCATGGGAAGAAAACGGCGTTATTTCATGCTTTTCCTGCCAAGAGTCAATCTAATAAGAAAAAGTATCAAGTGACCCTAAAATGAGACATTCCACCAAGTATTGACCAGTACTCATCAGATGAGTCCAGAGTAGGAAAGACTAGGAAGAATGAAAATCGGCTCAGGTCAAAGCATCGTCAGCCATGGTAACTGGCTCCCGGACTGGGTCCTACAGCACAGAAAGGAAGTCAGGGGAGTAACGAGTTACATTTGAATAAACTCCACAGTGTGCTGAAGAGAGTTACAACCAGTGCTCATTGCCTGGTTTTGAGGATTTTACTACAGTTACGTAAGTTCTTACCATTTAAGAGAGCCGGATGATTAGTCTATGGGAAATCTCTGTGCTGCTTTTCAGAAAAAGTTTCTGTGAGTATGAAGATGTCAAATGGAAAAGTAAAATAAATTAACATGTACGCATGTATTTTTCTTGATTCACTGCAAGCATCGACTGATGCACTGAACTTGCCCAGCCTTTAGTGTACATAGAACAACGTATTGACCACAGCTTGGGACGCGTTGGGGTGGACACAGGCGCCCTTTCGGGTAGTGGGTGCTCCCCTTAATGGGTCAAGAATTCTGTGCAGGATAAGAGGACACTGTTTGACTTGTGTGGACCCATGGACACTTGTAACTGTGTCCTATGCTCCTTTTACCCATAATATATGCATAGTCAACATTCACAGACCTGTAGGTACTCAACAACAGTTCACTGAGTCTGTTCCGAGTTGCCACCTGTTAAGTATCTTCAGGGGTCATGATTAAAATATAAAGAGAATCCTGATTATTGATGCAGGAAGCTGTGCAGGAAGTGGGCTTAAGCCAAGCTTGAATCACATCTGCAGAGCCGGCCTGGCTGCTGTATTTTTGATCAAGTCTCTCTCGTCTGTCTGCACAAGTTCTGGGATCTTCACTTGTTTATCTGGTTTCCTGTAAATTGCATTTTTTTTTTAATTTAGCCTTTTGGGAACTGCTTACTTACTACCCTCTTGGATGAAAAGGAATCAAAACATTCTGTCCTCTTTCTTTTGATATTCCGAGGACAGATCGTATCTGCTTTACTTTTAAAGAAAGAAGCAACTTCAGGTATTTATCTCCTTCTAGACAGAAAAAATGAAATGCTGGTAGATGAATTGTATAAGATCTCAGCAATATTTCTGGTAAACTGAGAAAAAAGATATCGTGTCTCCATTCTAAAAGTTGTCATTTAAACATTCAGCAAACCGTGGTCTTGTGCCTCTCCTGCCTGTGGCGCTGGAGGGGACACAGGGAAGAGCGGCAGGGGGGTTGCTCTCCCACCGAGTGCCCTTCCGTGAGGGACAGAGGAAATGGCAGAGTTCAGAAAGTCACCACCATGAGATCTTGGGGAGAAGCTCCGAGAAATGGCATTTGCGCAGGCTATTACAGCTCTACTAATCATGGGGGAGGAAAAACCTAGCTCTGGTCTACATGGGTCTGAGTGATGACAAAAAGTGTTGCATTAGCTCGGACTCTGTTCCGGGTCTCACTATTCTAAGAGTCACTTGAAATGACTCTGCCCCGGGCATTGCGCAGGCAGACCCACCTGGCTCCCAGGACCCCCAGCCTCAGCCTAACGTTAGGATACAATTTGCAAGCATGTCCTATCACATTACCATCTTATCAGCTCTTTCTTCTCTGAAATTACATTTCATTCATTTCACTTAGTCTGACCCTTTCTTCTGTCCTCAGTAAAGATTTCACATTTGACATCCTGTGACCAGGACTGCTATGACCAGCAAGATGGCTTCAACCGTATGTTCTTTTCCTCAGGATGGGGGTTCCCAGGTGGGCAGTGGAGACCTGCTTGAGAAGCCAGCCGGGGTCTCCCACCCTTCATCGATGGGGGCTTCCAGGGTGAATATTTGCTAGCTACTTTTTAAAGACTTACTCCCACAAAAACAAGCTATGAACAGATTTAGATATAACTGTCTTTTAATGACACTGTGTTTAGTATACCTCCTAGCTATTCCTTGGATACACTGAAAACATCTTAAAATAACACTGAAATGGATTAAATCTGAAAATGCTGTTGGCTGCATTACAAACAATCCTGACATTTTTTTTTTTCTTTTTTGGTAGAGAAAATACAGTTGGCATGGTGGTTATTAACTTGATAATATGCATTTTTGTTTCTTTTATTAATTCTAGTTAAATTAGAGAAGGTAAGATATCCAATGGGGAATAGAGTCAAATTTGCAATGTTTTGTTTGGGGGGGAAACATTTTGAATTTTCCCTGCATTTTGCTTAGCGAGTCTCATGATGTATTTTGGCAAACATTTTCCTTCTGTCCTTTATGCGCTTGGGTTTTAGAGGAATCCCAGAGAGCTTCAGGATCTCCACTGCCAGCTCGTGGTCCACCTTGCAAGAGAGTGGACATAGCCTGCACCATCTAGGCTTTGGAGAAACTCTGAAGACAGTGTTTCTTTAAAAAGTCATACTTTGACAGATATGTGTTTCAATGACTGTAAGGTTTTCAAAAAATATAAGGTGTGATTTTCAAAGTTAGTATTTTAGTTCAGAAGCAATTCAGTGCTTACATTGTGAAGCCAAGCAGTAGCTGTCTGCTTCCTTCTTTTCCTTTTTTTTTTTTTTTTTTTTTTTTTTTTTTTTTTTTTTTTTTAATTTTTCACATTTTTATCAGCACACGTTCGCAGTGCCTAATGATTCTCTTCCTGGCCTGGAGCTGGGACGTGGGCATCACACATCTCACCGCTCTTCCCTCCCCTGTCCCTCCTGCCCGCTTTCCTCCATCTCTCCTTTCCCTCCTCATTTTCGATGATCGCTCTCCCTGTTTCTTATTGTCGTTCTTTCACTCTGCTCTTTATTTTACTTACATGTTGGGTTTCTCATATAACAGAAAACAAGCGACAGTGAAGCGTGGGTGTCTGATTTATTTCACTTCGCATTACAGTCTCAAGCTGTGTCCATTTTCTACATTCTTTATAGACAAATGGGATTCTATCGAGTACAGCTGCACGTTTGCTTTATCCTCTCACCCACCCTCTCTCATCCAAGCATCGGCAAGTACCTGGCCTTTGCTCCGACCTCCTTTACTTCCTCCCTGCCTCCGCCTCCGGCTCCTCCTCCTCCTCCTGCCACCTGGAGGATTTGGGAGAAGCCTTGGACTGCAGGGCCCTGCTTCGCTCGCGGGAAGGAAGCGGCGGGGCACATAGCTCCTGGGACCTCGGGTCCGCGCCCTGCAGAGGATGCGGGGGGCTCAGTGGGGCGGCTCAGGAAGAGCCCAGCCCTGGCCCTGCTCCCCGGAAGGACCCAGCACTGCGCTTGGCTCCTGGTACCCGTCACAGCAGGGCTCTGCCCTCCCTCGGCCGGGAATCCGGTCTCCCGAGAGCAGGGCAGGGGAAGGGTGCGCAGGCTGGGCGACGGGGGCGAGGTCTGCACTCCCATAGCCTCAGGACCAGCTTTCCCGCTTTAGACCTGGGTCTCGGGCTATGCCAGACTCAGTTTCCACATCTTCAAAATGGAGATGATGTGAGCACGACTTTGTGACATTTCTGGGATGATAAAGAGCAAAGTAAAAGACAGGTCACAGGACACAGAAAGAAATCTTCTGCGAAAGGTCAGGAGGCCAGGAGATAAAGAAGGGAGGCAGAGGGTAGGGGAAGACCCGAGATGTGCTATGCGCCGGGGCGCCCCGAGGAATGCCATCACTGGGTTCTGCAACCGTGCACCAGTAACATCCAGACAACGGAAAAAATAAATTCCACTGCGGGGGAAAGAGTTCCATGAAACGCCAGGCACTCAGCAATCATTTGTGAAATGAAAGAACTTCTTAGCACAGTTGAGCTCATTTTATTACTGCGGTTATCGTTCTACTACTGAATTGCTTCGCCAGCGTTCTCCGTCTGGTGCGTGATAAAGTTGCGAGCTCGGATTGTGCCTCTGACATTGAGCAACTGTGCGACCGCAGGGAAGTGGGCTCCTGGAAGGTTCGGTATGGTAGGGACGTGTCAATGGGGGACACGAGGTTATCCTAAATGTTCGCAGACAGGAAATGACTGTCCAAGGCGAGCACCGGTGGCGGAGGGTCATTCATTGTCAGCAGCTCATGGCACAGTGTGACTTTTTTTTTTTTCTTGTCCCTTGATTCCCTTCTTTATCGGACCCCTGGCTGGACGGATCCTACCTCGAGCCAAACCAGGGTGAAATTAGGAGTTTGCAGGTGAGTTGCTCCGCCCTCGCGGGCACACGCAGAGCGGGTCACCGGCCCTGCACTCTCCTTGCGGTCACAGGAAGGCGACAGGGCTCTGACACCCACCAGGGTAGCCAGCAGGCTCTAAAATAAGCCCGAACTCGCCCCTGCTTTCTCCAACTTGTGTTCTAAACTCACTTCCTTCCCGTGCCACAAAATGTCTGTGTTTGTAGCAGAATAAAATCACGAGGCTTTTGAAACAAAGTCGCCTTTCCTACAAAATGCTTTACATAGGAAATGTGGACATGATTTGGTTCTAGTGTCTCCTGAATTATTGTGGCTCAAAACACCTTCAGCGTTTCCTAGAAATATGCGTTTCTGGGATGCATTCTGAGAACTCTTTTTTAGTAATAGAGTCTGAACCTCTTCCTCTCACACTGAGCTACATCCCCAGCCCAATTTTTTTTTCTTTATTTTGAGACAGGTTTCCACTGGAATCACTAAGTTGCCAGGGCTGAGCTTGAACTTACAACTTGTGATCCTCCTGCCTCAGCCTCCCAGAGTGCAAGAATAATAGGCCTGCTCCACCCTACCTCAATTTTTAGGACTGCTTTTGGCAGCTTTCTCAGAGAATTCTAAATTTGCACTGGCACCACACTAACCCTTGCTTATAAACCTACAGCCCGAATGAGAACAAGCCAGTATTAACCACCATGAGAATGCCTGCAGCTGAGATGTTTCTTAAATGCTTTTCTAGCCACTTCTGTGGAGATCACTCAATGCCTGGCGACATTGGGTATGGAGCCTCCCACAGAAGCTCTGTATGGCCTTTGGCTTATAGTGGAATAACATAATAATTTGCATTTTTAGTAGAAAAGCTTAACAAATAAGAAAATAAATGAACACTTCTCAAAGAGTCACATTACTACATTGGCCATAGAATACCTATGGTGAGATTTTATAGTTCATGTGCTATATTTTCAGTGTTCATACTGAATTATGTACAGAGTTAAGATGTTTCACTATTATAATTCCTTTGGGACAAAAACAATGTAGAATGTATCAAAGGAAATTGTCAAAGGAAATTTCATTCAAAGTAAATTCCTGATCTTTTTATTTGAGATAAACAGAACATCTCATTTGGAAAATGCATTCTTTACTTTTCATTAAAAGTAATTTTTAGAAATCTTGAAAAGTGAGTAATTTTAAATCCTTGGTTTTGGGTCTACACTGAGGTCACCCTTTATCAACACGAAGTGTAGGAGGGCGGAGTTTATTTCCTATGAATGCTGAGACACGTGAGCCAGAAATGTATTAACTCGAAACGAAATTTGCCATTTGTTGTTTATCTCAATATAGCTAATGGGGAAAGAATTGGCTCCCAGAATAAAGAAATACATTTGGGAAGAGAATTTTGCATATTTGATTGTATATTTGAAGCAGTTATTAAGCATAATCAAACTACAAAATATGGCAAACTAGATAATCTGCCCAAGGAGAGACAAATGAGAGAGGTACAATGTGCTTAATTAAGAGTGAGCTTCCTGCAAAGACGAGCAATCACGAGCCTTTGTCTCGGAAATTTGCCTCACAGTTTTCTATGAAGACTCCGGGATACTCTAAACCTTCAATTAATAACTGTTTTCCAAGTGTTTCAGTTAAGAGTGGCACTATCTTTCCCTTCGTTCAGAGACATGCAAATGTAATGATAAATTCAGAAGTCTACCGCAGCCTACTGCACACTGCGGTGAGGCCTCCATGCATACATACGGGTAGCCTGTAATGGCACGCCTCGTGATCACACGGTTTATTAAAGTTCAGTGAGTTTGCTTCAGAGTGAAATATTGAGGAATATTGACACACGTCTCTCTCTTTTTTTTTTTCCTATATTTTACTGGAGGAGTAAATTATCTGGGTTACTAAAATCATTAAAAGAAATTTCATAATATAAAATCATCTAACTCACTGAGCCAAGTTTATAGCAAAGCATATATTATAGCAAAATATAACTTCCCTTGCCTTCCTTTGAGAGAGGGAAACGGGAAACTTAAAAGTTTAACAGTGTGATTCTACCAAGAGTCTATGAAGTACAAGCCGTCAGCAAATAGGGTATAATTTTGCCATTATTTTATCAAGACCTGGAAGCATCCACATCCTGTTACCTGCCACCTCTGGGTCCCAAATGTTCCTTAAAGAGCGGACGCTTCCCTAGGCATCTGGGTTCTTGCTGAGATGGCCAGGCCCAGGAAACGGCGTGCCTTTGAAATTCACTTCTTCTTTACCCTCTGTTCATTTACACTTCATGACTCATGTGAATGACTGTATTTTTAATGTTCTTTTAGTCACCGAAACATCTCTATTCCAAGCTATTCTAGTGGAGTGTTGGTGACGAATTCATTCAGGAAATAACTTGTTTTATCCCCAAATGGCTCCCAGCTGGGTGGCTACAGATGGGGACTGGTGGATTGTAGGGACATATCCAGATGTCCAGTCTGTCAAATTAGAATTCAATCATTCTCTACCTAACTAGTCTCTAAACCGCCAGTAAAGCTCCGGGCAACCCAATGTATGTACGTGTGCCTGTACATATGTACACACATACTGCTGTAACACATATGTGTATACGTGCTATGCTTCTATAATGCATTGCTTGCTTTATAAAATGAAAAGTGCACAAATTAGAATAGGAAACATCAATTGTTTACCCTTCTGTTGAGTATTTATTGAACGCTTATTCTCACTATTCATGGCAATGAACAGGACTACCTTTGATGTTTCAGGTAATATACACTATAATGAGTGATAAGTAATGCATATGAATATGTAACATAGTGCCAGTGATTAATTTTCTATGTGGACAGAAGGTAATGCTTGTGTGAGGTATTTTAGACAAGGTGTCGGGAAACCGTGAGTGAGGATCTGAGTAAAAATTCTGGGCGGGGGAAGCTCTTTGAAGCAAAGGGAATGAAAGGTGCAAATTTCAGTAGCAGTTGGCTGAATGAAAATAGAATCCAAATGTATTCACCCACAGGAAGTGAGGCACGACGAGGCAGAATGAGGGGTTACCCCTGATGTGGTCTTTAGGTGCTTTTGAGTACTTTCAAACTGACTTCTTGTTTTATCTGGTGAGCTTATCATTATTTTAAGTTCAAAGTATAGCTAGCAAAGGGCATGTACCAGGAATAATAAGAATTCTGGCTTTTATTTGTTTAAAATAAAATGTTTGTTTTGCACATTTGTGTAAGAAATGTTTTCAGACTCATATGTGCTTCCAGCTGAGGCATAAGACCAGCGTTCTACTGAGTATGATTTATACGGGTGAAATGAAGTATGATTTCAGATATTTTAAATAACAGCCATGAATTTTAATTAAGCCAGGATATTTTATGATAAAAGTAGAGAGTTAGTAATAAAACTTTCTATTTGGCATTTTATTAGCCAGTAGTACAAAGCAGGACTTAGAAGGCAGGGATGGAGCACTTTGAGTCCCTGTGTATCACCATGGAAACACAGAACCAGGATCAGGAGCCACTTAAACTTATTATGAATGATCTTGCAAAACCTGAATGAATTTCAGAAGATCTCTTAGAGGAAGATTCAAGTCTTATATTGTGTGGTTAGAATCTTATAAAAGGTGAGATTCCTGACTTCAAACATACGTGGCTCTGGAAGGAATCAGAGTCACTGACCCTGTTCTGTGCCTGCTAAGAGCATGTTGGAAGCCCTCGGGAAATGAACACTAACCCCAGAAAGAGGGCTCCCCTCCGTGACTTCACCTACCCTTGGCTGCCTCCCATGCCCTTATCTCCAAATGCTGCCACACTGGGCATTTGGTGTCCAACAGATGAATTTTTGGGGGAAAAATCCAATCCATAGCAGTTTTTTTTTTGTAATTTCTATTTCCTTATTGATTTTTCCATTTTGTCCATACATTATTTTTTGGTTCCTTTATGTTCTTTATCCATGATTTCCTTCACTTCTTTGAGTTTATTTTTTAATTTACTTACATGTTTTTGAAAGGGGTCTTGATATGTTACCCTGTCTGGTCTCAAACTCCTGGGCTCAAATGTTCCTCCCGCCTTACCCCACTGAGTAGCTGGGTCTCCACAATACTCAACTCAAATTTGAGCATATTTAAGCCAGTTGTTTTATTTATTTATTTATTTATTTATTTATTTATTTATTTTTTGAGTAAGTATAATGTCTCTGCTTCTTTAGGAATGACATCTGTCAATTTTTTCCTTTGAATGGACCATACTTTCTACTTATTCTATTTCTTGACTTGGTTATTGTTGTTGAAAACTGGTCATTGGATATTAAATGTAATAACTGGAAGTCAGAATCTTGGCTTCTAAAAGGTTTGTTGTTCTTGATTGTTGAAGGCTGTTACATTCATGCTTTCACTTGGCAATATTCCCAGTCACTTTTTTTTTTTACTTTATGGAAAAAAAGTAAAACAGAATTTCATATCAGAATAATAGAAGAATAACAATGGTTAATACCGTGTGTATTTTTGTCTTTAAAGTAGTTACTCAGAGTACAAGATATGAACATTAAAATTTTTCAGACAATCTTAGCATGAACCCTTCTTTTCAATGAACTAAGAGAAACTGGTAGCATAACTATCTTGAAGTATTTTTCCCCTTTCCTTTCCTTTCTTTTCTCTTTCTCATCCTCTAGTTCCTTTTTCCCTGTAAACAATTTCTTCTTGTTTCACACTATCGTGCATTTTGGACCTCATTTACTCTTTCAGTTTCTCACATCAGGGAGACAATGTGATGTTTACACATGTAAGTCTGATTTATTTCACTTATGAGTATGCTCTCAAGTTGCATCCATTCCCCTATAGAAGTCTCCAGTTTATCCTTCCAAACCAGTTCTGAAAAGGTTGGATTCTTCGCTGTGTGTCCTTATTGAGATCTCTATTCACTTAGCTTATGTACAACTAATGTGCTGAAAGACACATACTGAAAAGCCATGAGCTGTTTTCTTAAGGAAATCAGCCCTGTTCCTGCCCTGGCCCTTCGGCTTTGTACTAGAACCCCCTTCGGTGCTCAGCCAGGTCTTTCCCAGCTCTTCCTTAGCACTCACTCCCTGCTTGCACTGAGTCTGCAGATCAACCAACACTTAGGAGCTGTTGGGTCGTTTCTGAGCGTGTGTTCTTCCCTGGGCTTTCTGGGTAACCACGCGTGCATGGGTGGGTGCTTCAGGGGGCCTGCTTTCCAAAGAACCACTCTCCCCAGCTTTCTCTAATCCTTTAGACTGTAACTGTACTCCACCTATAATCCCTATGCCAGGTGGCCATAGGCTTTTCATTTGTCTTATGATCTTTTCTAGCAATAAACAAAACAAGATGAGTCTCTTTGATCATCCTCTAGATAGCTCGCAGTCGCGTTAAAATATGTGAATTGAGATGACAGTGTTCCAAGCTTCCAGAACTGGGCACCAGGGCTGCAGACTCAGACAGGGCTACTTTCAGGGAAGAGGCGAGGCCTGAGAAAGTGGACACGCCACAGACTTATTCTGCCTCCGTGGGACCCTTGTTTGCTCTTTCTTTCTTTCTTTCTTTCTTTCTTTCTTTCTTTCTTTCCTTTCTTTCTTTCTTTCTTTCTTCTTCCTTCCTTTCATTCTTCTTCCTTCCTTCCTTCCTTCCTTCCTTTCTTTCTTTCTTTATTTATTTTTATTCTTTCTTCATTAGTGTGTTTGCTGTAAATTTTTGACTATTTTTCAAAATTATGATGCAGCTTATTCTGAAAGTTTCTTTGGGAAGACTGTGGTCTTCTGCTGCTTTCTCCACTGTTTTGGGGATGTCATTTTGTGTATGTTTGTCATTCTTAAGTAAAGTGTTTTTTTTTATACACATACACTCACCAGTGATTTTCAATCCTCTCCTTCCCTAAGAAACACAGCCCGGTTCTATCCGCTGGCTCTCTCTCCTGGATGCGCAGCTTCCTTTTAGGGCCACAGTCACAATCCCAGCGCAGCAAATGTGGTTTGGGCAAGTTTGTCACCGACCCAAGTGATTGTGAGTAGCTCCTTGGAAGTCCTCTCATTCCACGTGGAGGATTTGAAAAAATGTGGAAGGTTAGATTCCAGTTAATGTTCAACAATATTCTACCATATACAATATATTATTAGATCAGTAGTAAATTTTTAATTTTTTAACATTTTTCCTTCAAAGAATTAGCTGGCTATTGGTGCATAGCAAGTTACCACACTAAGTGACGAAAACAATGAAAGTTTGCTGTCTCAACCATTTAACTACCATCACTTTCAGCAGCCCCATGCCTGGGGTTCTGTTTCTTTCCTCGCTGAAAGGCTCACAGGAGGGTCATGGGCCCTAGGAAGTTTCCCCTTTGCCTCTTCCGCTCCCGCTTTGTCACACAGGTTAAACAGATTGACCGTATCTGTGTGGGAGGAAGCCAGGTAAGGATGTGAGTACCAAGTGTTTTGGAATCACAATGGGCAGCATGGGAAGCTGTGTCTACCCCAAGTGTCTCCTTGGTCAACAGAGTCTACGGTTTGTATTCTTCTTTGCATTGCCTCCACTCTATCTTTGCTTTCTAAGCCTAGGTCAGGCCTTATTAAGTAAAATTATTATGCACATTACTAAGGCACATAACACGGACAGCAGGTCCTCAGTCGTTGCTTTCATTAGTCCCCGTGTTGTTCACTGTGAGAGGTAAGCCTGACCTCAAAGGCCAGTCTGGGATGGAACTTATGCATTGGTGATAACAAGCTGGTCCTCAGACAGGGCTGCCAGGTCCCACCCCTCACCAGGGAAGCCTTAGAAGCCTGAGAGACAGTGCGTCCTGCCTCCTCCCCTCTCCTCTCCTCTGACTGCACCAGCACAGGAGTCGGTGCCGTCTGCAGAGTCGCAGGCTTAGGAAAGCAAGACATGGGCTCATTCCCTGCAAAACTGCAGGGCCAGAGAGAGGCCTGGTCCCTTCTCAAGCATCTAGATGCCCTCACTTTGGGCATCCCTGTGCTGGGGTTCTGTTTCTTTCGGTCGTAATAGGGTCAGATGCTCCCTGAGATTTCCTCCTCCCCTCTTTCCTTCACTTTGCTCTAGCTGAACCGTTTCCCCCTCCCAGTCAGATGATACCATTATTACAGGATCGTCTCCAGCTTCACGCTTTCTGGGATGCTTCTCTTGCTTGCTCCTGCTGCAAAAAGTGCCTCATTATTTCCAAACCTCCCGTGGCATTTTACTTTCTATTTATAATACTCCTATGGGAGTTACCACTGTAACCCTCGCACCGGAGTTATTTGGGTGTGTTTCTTATGTTTCCCATTATATTGCAAGCCCCTTCCGAGTGGGGTTTTTGTCTTATTCATCATGATATCCATAGCATTGCCTTGCATGCATCAGGTACTCAATAGATAGCACCGGGATGCTTTCAAATGTCCACCAGTGAACCTGTGCAGGGACACAGCTCCTGCGTGGACATCGGTCTTTATACCGTGTGTGACACTGGCCTGAGAAAGGTGGACATACTTCAGAGAAGAGAACAATAGGGAGTAATTGAATAATAGAAAATATCAGGTTAACTAAGCATACGAAAGGCTTTGTTATGCTAAGCTGTCCGCCAAAGGGCTGCAGTACTCTCCCTTATGGGCCCTCTGCATTATTTATTTATTTATTTTATTTTTTATTTTTTATTTTTTGCCTGTACTGGAGATTGAGCTCAGGGCCTCTCTGTGGTAGACAAGTGACCTTCTGCTGAGCTACATCTGTACACCCCTGTATCTTCTGTTAGCCTGTTGGAAAAACTAGCAATGCATCTTTGGTTGTGAGACTTTCAAGTGCGGTATAGAAGTCGGTGCTCGCCTGGATTCCCAGACAGGCAGCACCAGAGACCAGGCACGGCCTGTTCCTCCTCTTCTCGAGTTCTTGTCCCTTAGTTTCAGCAGACTGCTCACAAACTGTATTAACGTAGCAACTCAGAGTGCAGAAACCCTTAGAGTTCTTCAGTTTACATCAAAATGAAATCAGATGAGCTAATTCCAACACATTTTATGCCAAGAGCATTTTGTTGTCTAGTATAAAGGCATTAGGAGTAGATTCATTTTGGATGTATTTTCTATGATTAGGTTTCAGAAATTAACCAATCTGTAAATGTTTGTACTCATTCAACAGCTACACAGTGGCTGAACATGGGGCAGTTCTGAGCATTTGATAGAACCGCAATTACCATGCTAGTGGTGCAAAAATTAAAAAGATAAATAAAGCTTAACAGCCCTCCAGCAGGTCACCATATAAGAAAAGGAGAGATAGTATTTACTCACATAATGAATAACGTAATTAAATTCTTAAAGAGAGATAAAGCTGTGAGGCTTTAAATTTCAGAGTAGTGAAATCATTTTCATGGACTAGAGAGCATTTGAGCCGGGCCTTCAGAGCTGGAAACTCGCAGTGGAGGACTGCAAGATTCAGAGGCAGGAGGTGCGGCATTGATTGTGTTGCAACTTAGGACTTCTGGAGGGTGGAGATACCATAGGTAATGCAGGAGGCAGCCGAATAAGAATTGTGAAAATGCCATTGGAATTGGCACTTAGACTATGACTGGATCTGGCAGGCGCGAGGTTGTGAGTTCCATCCCTGGTGCCACAAAAAAAAAAAAAAAAAAAAAAAAAGAAAGAAAAGAAAAAAAGAATATGACTGGAGACCTCAGCAGGGATGATTTTCACTAACTCATGGAAGTCAGCCGCATGACACCAGTGAGGTGAAGGAAAAGAAACAGAGGCAGCAAGCGCAGATGTGGGGATGGATGCTGGGAACAGGAAAAGATGCAAATGCGTGCTGCAAAGAATCAAGATTGAGGGTGCAGTGTATTTATTTATTTATTTTTGTTTTTGAGACAGGGTCTCCCTATGCAGTTCAGGGTGGCCATGGGCTCACTTCGTAGCCCAGGCTGGTCTCAAACCTGCAAGGATCCTCCTGCCTCAACCTTCTGAGTGCTGGGATTACAGGAGTGCACCACCAGGGTGTGGTGTTTTTAGAACAGGGAAGCATTTCTCAGGCAGACTTACAGATAGAGAGGCTGTGGCACAAGACTCAGAGGAGGAGGAGGAGAAGGAGGAGGAGGAGCAGGAGGAGGGGAGGAGGAGGAGCAGGAGGAGGTGGAGGAAGGGGAGGAGGGATCCACAACATCTCTGGAGGATTCACCTCAGGAAGTGTGCAGCCCTGTCTTCCTCGGCACCTGGAGGAGGCGAGGTGTAAATGAATGTTTTGGGAAAAAGAAGAAGAAAAACCAAAGTGCTCCGGAGCATCCTGATCCCAGAGCAGTTGGAAATGATGTGGACAGTGGGAGTCTGAGGTTACAAATAATTTTATAAATGTCCCAAGTAAACAATTAGGTAGGTAAGCAGATGATGAGCAGGGAATTCCTTCCCTTTCTATCCGGGTAGCACCATTTCTGGGTTTTCTCTGGCAGCCTTGGTGCAAGGTGGGGGGTGGGGAACTTTATATAGCAGGAGAAGTTCAGCTGAATAGTTAAAGCAGGGACTGAAGTCCAGTGTACTGTGAAAATACTTAAACCATATATTAATGATCACTTTCTGCCACATTCCTTAAATGCTTATCCTTCGCAGCCGTCATTTCACAGATTTGTAGTTTAATACCATGGGACAAAAACACCAACAGTATTCGAGTTTTCAAACACCAACACCTCGTGTCTCTTCATTAACTGGTTTTACACAAGCAAGCTACTTCATGGAGCATCAAAGATTAGTGAATATGTAGGAAAATGCAGCGTTCTTTTTTCTCAGGGCTCCTAGACGATGAAAATATGACAGATTCCTTCAGCCACCCATGAACTCATTCATTCCCTTGCCGCAGGGGTGGTGCTGGTGAGAATTTGGGAAGATGGCAAAACAGGAGAAAGGCAGGGAAGAGATTCACTCCACTCTACTCCATCCAAACGCCAGGAAATTTTCAGTCTACTACGTCACATGGGCATCTTAAACATTTTCTTTGTGAGCAAAGGTCAAATAACATGAGCCTACTGACATTTACTCTGATTAATTTAATGATGGTAAACAGAAGAATGTTAAGCCATGACTTTAGGAAAGGTGAAAGTTAATATTCATTCTGGATCCCTCAAAAAAAAAAAAAAAAACCCTAAAGAACAATGTAGCAAGTGACTGACTCTTTCTTCAACTCCTACAAAACATCCTCAAAGCCGCAGGTGTGACTGATGGACGAAGCGATCAGTGTGGCCTGTGATAAACAACCCGACAGCTAGGTCAAATTTTTCAACATCCTGTAAAATCTATTCCTACTCATAAACCATCGTATAAAATGGAAACACATGATTACTTTTGACCAACTTTTCCTCAATCGTCAAATCAGCAGGATCAAAGATAGAGAAGTAATAATAAACAGGCTGAGCAGCAGCTGCTGGAAGGACTTACAAGAAGACGGCACGATGCCTATGTGTGTAAATCATTTACCCAATGCCCACACGTCTTTGTCGCTTATTAAATTCTCACCAGTTTGCTTACTCTCTCAAAATCATCCTGATCAGTTGCTTTTAGTTCAGAATCATGCCCATAAATTCTTGCTGGTGCTCTGAGGAATATCAGGTGAGTGAAATAATACCAAGAGCTGGTTGGTAGGGTGTGGGTGGGAACCAAGGTATGTATTAGAGGCATGGTGAAGGAAAGAACCTGAAATAGAGTAGGTTGTTCAATCTTTAGGGCACTGGCTTTATAAGTCAGTTTCATTAGTAGGATAAGTGACTTAAAGTAGCCATTTTCTGAGACAATGCTAATGAGAACCTGGCAGTGGGGACCCAGATTTAGACAGTCCAAAAGACTCTTCCTGGACTGTAGAGAGCTTAAAACTGCAAAATCCCCATGAGGGAAGGAACGGAAAGCTTTTCTTATGGAGAGTTGAGATTTTAGAGGAAATTGCCTGAAGTAGAAAAAAATATGCTTTCTTTCCTAGGAGGAGATTGAGGCAAAGCTAGGAATAATAGCCTATTATCTAACTTAGAGTTATGTGGTGTTTGCTAACTAAAACCCTGTCTGTGTTAGTAATGAGTGCTTTTTCACGTAAAGATGTACACTTGCACAAGGGTAAGGTATTTTTAACCACAGTGCTGAAAATGCTTCTCAGGCATAAAAAGGAAAATAATGGAGCAATTTTAAAGTAATAAATTAAACTTTGGCATATATATATATATATATATATATATATATATATATATATATGCATGTGTCTAAAATCACAATTTAAAATGTTAAATTACCAGGAAACTCAAATAATTTCTAAAATCCAGTGAAAAACAATGTGCAAGAAAACATGACTTAGAAAAAGAAAGAATTTTGTTCATTTGGGAATATTTCTTAGGAGGTTTATATTTTTCACTTTATGGTCCATAGCTCAGTACTAGAAAGTTTGCCTAGTATATGTTAGACTCTGAGTTCAGTCCCCAGCACTGAAAATAAATAAATATGTTTCACTTACTTTATAGTTCTTTATTACTATATACTTATTGGACCAGTAAAGCAGACATCAACACTCAGAATAGGTGGGATTAATGTTCTTTTACTAAGTTAAAAATGGCTTTCAAATTATGGAATGTTCTTAATTTTGAACACAAATGCATAATTCTGTTTTTACTCTTTGCTTCAAAAATGTCATGGGTGTCCACTGATGTACTTTGGAAAAATAGTTTAATTTTCCATTACAATTTATATAAAGATAAAATGAGCTATGTGGAGGTGTTTTATAATCACCAAAAGAGCACATACATAAAATATTTCTCAATATTAAACTAGGAATTCTTGCACATGAGTTCCATTGTCAACCAAACCTTTGCTATTCTTCATCAGCAATTGCATAAAAGATAATTAGTTACATACAAGCTAGACCACTGTGACAATGTAGTATGAGACCTGTTGATTCTCGATTCGGATATGTTCTGTGAGGAGAAAGGAACAACACTGGGAAAGAGGGGGTATGAATTTAACAGCCGTTCCAAACATGCTTCTCAGAGAATTTAATTGATGGGTAATACGTGTTGGTCCGCAGCGCCTGAGAAGTCACTGGCTGGGGCCGTGCCGTGGTAATCCTATCCTCATGTCCTCCCACCCCGAGTACTCACTGGGCTTATGGATTCATTTCTGATGAATAGAACATAACAGGTGGAGACACTGGATGGAGCCAGGGACGTTAATGTTGGGGGTCGCCCCTGTAGAGAAGATAGCTGAGCTAAGATCTGGCTCAACTATACTCAGATTCCTGACCAACAAAAAGTGTGAGGGGGGAAAAAAAGTTGCCGTTTTAAGTGGGCAAGTTCCAGAGTGACTTGTTCTACAGCAAAAGAAAAGGAATACATTGCTTAACAATCGCTTGAGGGTCCACAGAGCGCTTCCAGCTGAAGCAGTTACTTGGCATGTGTTTTGACTTTGTCTCTCAAGTGCAGAGGGATGACTATAGTTTTGCATTACCTGTCTCACTAGGTTAGAACTTGGTTTGTTAATTTAGACATGAGTGGGATATATAATTTGCATTTGTACATTATTAGTTGAAACACAACTTGAGAGATTCGTGGTCCCACTAGAGAGATGTTTAGGGCAAAAAAAAATAGGTACTTCTGAAATTTTACTCTGTAGAAATAATTCACCTTTTTAAAAAGCTCCAGTGAAGAAGATTGACACAGTACTGTTTAAAATATGTTGGCACCAGCTATTTTGAAGAAAAAAAAAAAAAAAAAATAGTTTTTGCATCTTTAAATCTTCATTGTTGCAATTTAAAAATTAAGTTTTAGAAACCTTATCGGGATGCATAGGTTACACAGATCCCAGAGGGAGGTAGTGTGTTTGAATCTTTCCTTTTCCTTCCTTCTGTGTCTAACCAGTCACAGAATAGCATCCTGACACTCTTGGAAACATCCAAATCCTGCCTTGCTTTTCTCATCTCAGAGGGGACTGGGCTCAGCTCCGCCCCTTCCACGACCGCAGTGCGGGCTGATCTCTGCCGCTGTGTGCTTTCTCTCCCAGGCCTCCTGTAAAACACGAGCTTCCGTCTTTCTAAACAACACCAACTAACAGGGTTAGTGTCTTTCCATAACCCAGGGAAAGGGAAGGAAAATACTTGGGGTGTAAGTCACAGCTCCTGGCAAAGCTTTTGTTTGCTTGTTTTGCTTTGCCGTGTTGTCTTTTCCTGTGATACCAGCATTACCAGAATCCATCGCTGGAACCTCGGCCGCTCAGACAGTCAGTACAGATCTCCCGGGGTGAGTGAGATGCAGCTCATTCTCCTGCGGTGGATATTTATGATGTGCAGTTACGAGGGCCGGGCCGGGCTCTGTGTGGGCCTATTTCAAAACACAGATTCATCAGCACGAAGTTCTGACTGCCTGGGAAATGCTGATTACAGCCGAAAGAAGACAAATCCGAACAGTTCCTGGACGTACACAGCGCGGCGTCTTCTTTTTCTGAGCGCCCCCTGCGGTGGTGGCTTCACAGATTTTGGTGATATGGATTTAGTTAAGGATAGAAGTGGCGCACGCCTTTAATCCCAGCACTCTGGAGGCTGAGGTAGGAGGAGCGTTGTGAGTTCGAGGCCGGCTTGGGCTGCAACGCGAGTACAAGGCCACCCTGAACTACATAGCGCAACCCTGCCTCAAAAAACTAGGAACGGGAGTTTGGCTCAGTGGCTTAAGTACCTGCCTGGCAGGTGCGAGATTGTGAGTTCGATCCCCAGTGCCGCAAAACAAAACAAAAAAATCGCAAAGCGATTCTGCTTCCCAGCAAAATAGAAAGGTTTTCATCCCCAGAAATGTGCACATGGGAGGGCGTTTTTGGAGCGCTGCACCCCGCCGCTCTGAGCTGGGGCTCGGGAGATGCGTGACTTAGCTCCTGGGCTGCAAATCGCCCCGACCTCTCTCACAAGCCGGCTGCTTTCTGTTCCACAGATCCCGCTATATCTAAGTCATTGCTCTAGGAAAGCCCCCTGCCATCTCACAGGATTCATAATTCTCTTTTCTTTCCCTAATGTCACTTTGCTTTTTTCCTGAGCTCTGCCACTTTGCACCAAAAAAAAAAAAAAAAAAAAAAAAAAAAAAAAAAAAAAAAGAAAAGTAAAAACCTTAGGTGTCACAAATCCATGTCTGCAGCTCTCATTTGCAACCAAAATGGAAATCTATCTTCATGATACTGTGTCAGTTATACGGGTGAAATTTGGTTTGACACGAAAGGGTTTATTTGGTATGATACGAAAATAAACCCTCTTTATACAAGAAGGTAGGTGCACCAGTGACTTCTCTTTTCTTGTCTTATGAATGAAAACAAAGCCCAGTTGAGCCCCATCGAATGTCTATTTATTTTTAAAATTTATGTATTGTTTCACTTATCTGTTTATCTGATTTTCTGGCACAGGATCTTGTCGTCCAGGCTGGCCTTGAACTGACTGTGTTGCCAGGTTAGGTTAGAACACTCAAT
>RJWM01026864.1:0-27559 GCA_004363535.1 Dasyprocta punctata | reverse complement strand
CACTTTGGCTCACCCTTGCCCTGCTTGCCCGTACTGATATGCACAGAGCTGGCTAGGAAAATGATCTACCCCCTCCACCGGCTTTAAGCAATGCAAATGGGTCTAGAGGAGCTGACGCGCAGCCTTTGAAGCAATGCCCGCCTATATCTCCCTAGGACTGAGCCTCGAGAAAGAGCTGGTGATGTCCCAGGGCAAGAAAAGTTAGACATCAGAGCTGACACAGCTGACCCAAAACACAAGCAACTTCCTCAGACTGTGTATGCAGACTCCCCCAAAACTTAGAGGCTGCCTCCTACCAACCTAACCCACACCTTCCGCAGCCCTCTCCCTGCACACTGCAGAGCTGCACTGCGTCTCCTCCCTGGCCCAGCTCAGAGTTCTCTCCTAGTTCCCGCTGTTCTCACAGTCACTCACCCCCGAGCCACGGCCCTCTTCACACAGTAATAAAACCTGGGTTCAGCCATGAGGACCCCCTCGGCTCCCCACAACTACAGATATGTCTTTGTCTTTTTATTCTTGCCATGGGCTGCACTGAAAGTGGTAGATTGGAATTTCTTACTAGAATTCCAATAGCCTTTCCCTAGGATTACAAATGTAAACTCCTCCGGACTGCAGTGAGGTCTGGATTGGTTTCCTATAAATAAAACCTCTCTAAATTATCCTAACTTGAATATACTGTCTCTGTCCTGGCACCCTAAGTAAGAGAGGTTTTAATATCCAGGGAAAGGGAATATTGTGCTCAGCACACACACACACACACACACACACAAACACACAAACACACACACAGTCCAAGGATTCTTTCCATCATTAGTACTGTAAGTTTAATCAACAGAAAGTTGATTCTAGGCTCAAAACTTCTTCATATATACTAACTGGTAAGTGAGAGGGTTATGCAAAGATAGTATTTTATGGAACCCAAAAGGCCCAGTGGAGACAAGTGCTGGTTGCAGATTTTCTTAAATGGAATGCGCATCCATCACATGCAGAGAATTAACTCTGATCGCTACAAAGCACTGCCAAGAGATAGATGCTCCATAACTCGGTTTTCCTAAGCCCTGGGCACCCTGCCAGGTGGTCAGCTGAAGCTGTCTCCATTAGCTACAATCAGATGGAGCAGGGAATTCGTTCTATTCAGTTTCTGAGAATTTATTTGACAGAGCATTTTTATGGCATTATTGGGAAGCAGAAGCCAAACTCTGGATGACAGCCAAAAACATGCTTTGGTCTCCTCGAATGCTCTCCAAAGTCAGGAGCTGCACTGTGTTGGGAAGCAGGAGACAGGCGACTGCCAAGCTGTTCCGACCCAGCACTCCAGCTTGGCACAGCGATGGAGTCGCATGGTGCCTCGTGGACAGGACGGTGACAGCTCACCAAGAGGAATCAAAGGAAAAAGGAAAGGTGCTCTGCAAAACCAGCAGAACCTAATCACTCGCACTCCAACTTCTGTTTCCGTCAGCAGAGCGCAGGTGTGAACGGAGACGGTCCTGCGTCTGAGACCCCACGCGGGTACCTCCCTATCCCGTGTCGCTGCCCCTCCTTCACAAACACCTCCTGGCCCGCCAAGCGTTCACTCCACGCAGGCAAGGGTCTGCAAACCCAGGTGGGCCTGCCCTGTTCCTGGGCTGGCTCCACGAGATAACTGATGAGAACTCCTGGGACAAGTGTTGCCCGTCATAATTTATTTTCTGTCTTCTGCGACCTAAGAGATTCTTGCAGTACAGCCCTGTGAGCCTGAACGAGGAAACCAGCATCTGCAGGAGAGGAGGACGGCGGCTCCCACATCCGAACCTCCTCCAGCGCCCTTCCTGAGTTCCAGGTGGTCCCCTGGTTAGCTATGTGGAACCTCAGGGCCCAATACTTCAGCTACCCTCGTAAGAAACGGCAGTGGTGGTGTGTACTGTACACACGGAAATCAACTCTATTTCTGTCTATCTCAGCAGGGATGCACTAACACCCAGCTGAGGAAAGGGAGGCTTGTCCAGTCCCCCTGACCTGTGTAGACGAGCTCAGGCCCTCACTGGGCCCGTACATTTGTCCAACAAACACTACCTGCAAGAGTACTTAAAAATTCTGAAACATCAGCAGTGCTGCCCTCTCCTGCACGCACACAGAGGCTGCAGGACCAGAGCACAACTGCAGACGTGCTGGGGGCCATTCCTGAGTTGAGAATTTCTCAGTTGTGCCCTGGGAGTCCAAGTTGTAACCACAGCCAAGGGCCACTTGCGCCGCCTTAGGGTCTACTCCTGGGGACCCCCACAGAACAAATGAGTCCTGGAAAATCGCTACCTCTCCCTGAAGCCTTCGAGCAAATGGTCAGCTGCCCATGCCACCAAAGCCAAGAGCTACAGAACACACTTTATGTGTGTTAGGAGCCCAGCTCGGCCATCTGGCCTGGGCCTTGGTACTTGGGCTGCAGAACTGGCCCGCGTGACTGACAGCTTTAGGGTCTATTTATTTTGGTGTTGATTAGCTGTAAAAAGTGCAAATCTCTGACTAAACCTACAAAGGGATGTTGTTTGTAAAAAGAATAAACAAGGCAGAAATGGTTTCAGTGACTTCTTCTGTTATACTGCCAACAGGAATTTATAATGAACAGGAAAAATGAAAAAGAAGGAAAACAGAAAGAAAGCGGAATTTGGTAAAGTATGCATGATCAAGGAAACAAAAATAGCCAGGTCTGATGGTGCAGCCCTGTAATCTCAGTACTCTGGAAGGCTGAGGCAGGAGGATTGCAAGTCTGGGCCCAACATGGGCAACTATGATTTAACGAGACCCTGTTACAAAATGTAAAATAAAAGAGCTGGGGATGTAGCTTAGTACACAGGCCCTGGTTCAATCTTCAGTAGCACCCCCCCCAACACACACACACACACACACACACACACACACACACACAAATAAAAGATGACCAGAGGGTAACAACTTTTACATCAAAGTGATTCCTGAAATAACAAATCTAATAAATTAATCAACAAAAATATTCCCCTTAGCCCAAACGTATTTCCTTAACTCTTCATTCTCAATGCCCTAGTGGTACAGGCACCTGAGTTAAGACACATTCTAGGCAGGCAGACAGGGCTGGGCCCTGGAAGGAGCCAGTGCAGGAGACCAGATGCCTGGTAACCTTGGAGGAGACAGACACCTCTGTTACGGGCCAGATCTCAAAACAGAAGGCAAAACAAATGCAACCACACCCTGAGTATAAACATCAGGGACTGATATTCTAAGGAGGTGTGGATCACCCTGAGGAAGCCAGGAGTCACCATCCCAACCCCCTCCAGGAAGTCGCTGCTCTTTAAGCATGCCCGCTTGCTACGTGACTCGCTTCGCCATTTGATCCCAATGTAATCAATTTTACCTGAGTAATTACACTGGCGATATTATCAGCTGACCATAGTTCCGTCCCACCTCATGCCCACCTGCCTTGCGAGTTCCCATTTTTCCCCACCTTGGACCCGCCTCACCTCATGGTTTTGTTCTATAAAAATCCCTAGAAAAGGCAGGGTCCTCGGCAGCCGGCTTGGGACCCCTTCTGTCACTCTCTCAGACAGAAGCTTTCTTTCTCTAGATAAATATATTCTGCTCTTAGCCTCCGTTGTTGCTAAACTCCATCCTTTGTTTTTAGAGAACACGAACTCCTACCAGACATATAGTAGGTTGGAAGTTTCTTTCCCCTTTATCACTAGGAGGTAAAATGTACAAAACATTGTGCTATTTCTTTGTGGTTTCTTCAATATTGAAGAGTAAGCTCTCCAGACTCCCCTTTCCTTCTGAGAAAATGTGTCTTGGCTGTGGGGAGGCTGAGGCAGGCTGGCTTTAGCAAACAAAGACGCATCAGAGCCCCTCACCCCAAGCCTCCAGATTTCAGAGGGGTCACCTCGATGGTCACTCCAGAGCCAGCGCAGCCATGTCTCCCCGCCACAGGAACACAGGAACAGACCGGCAAGTGCCTTTTCCTGGGGTTGCTCCCCCACACCCTGCCCGTTTCTTCCCATTCCCACTCCTCTGTGCCCCACTTCTAAATGTGGGTCCAGGAGACCAGGCCCACGACAGGAAGCCACAGGCGGGGCGCCGAGGGCGCCGAGGAAAACCCCGGCCTCTCTGTTTCCTGTGAGTGAAAAGCCAGGTCTCGCCCACTTATCAGTGTGGCTGAGAATAACGGGGCTTGGGCCGCTGCGGGTGAGGCCTTGGAGACAGCTGACTGCAGACAGCCGAGGCCTGCGAGCCGGGCCGAGAGGCCTGGAGTCGCCCGCCTTCCCCAGCTCCATTTTAACCTTCCTGATTTCTTAGAGAGCAAGTGAGGGGGCAGCCAGGGAGGCCAACTCCAGAGGTTGAACGGGGATGCTGTGCGCTTGCTGGAAATGCTCCTGCTTCTTCAGGGCGCGGCCCGGGCTCCCAGCACAGCGCCCTTACCTCCTCCTCCAGGCAGAGCCAGGCGCAGAGCAGACAGCCCATTACAGTGCGCGCTGGGAAGGCAGGCATTCGATGAATCTTTTGTGCTGAATAAAGTCCATTTGTTAGACTATGAAAAATTAGTATGTTCCAGTCCCTATTAAACAAAAAGCAGTACAGCCGGGCGTGGTGGCGCACGCCTTTAATCCGAGCACTCGGGAGGCTGAGGTAGGAGGAGCGTTGTGAGTTTGAGGCCCCTTTGGGCTACAATGCGAGCGCAAGGCCGGCCTGAGCTACATACTGAGACCCTGCCTCAAAAAACCAGGGCTGGGAGTTTGGTTCAGTGGCGTAAGCACCTGTCTGGCAGGCATCAAGCTGTGAGTTTGATCCCAGGTACCGGGAAAAGAAAAAAAAAAAAGCGGTACACAAATTCTATTAGAAAAGCCATAGGATTTTTAAGGGTTAGGGTTAGGGTTAGTATTTTTCATGTTGAGATTTTTGAGCAAGGGGGAAATGAATATAAAATCTATTTCCCCACATGCCTAAAAAGTCTCTGAGGTGCACCAAGAAACTAACAAATGGACCATCTGTGGGAGACAGGGTGGAAAGATCTTTCTATTTGAAGTTTTCAAAGCATTTTCCTGAGGCCACCTGAAAAGTAAGAAGGCCACTGCACTTGATTGTGGTTCCCTAAAGGACCCGAACTTAGAACTTGCCTCCTATGAAAAGAGGAACAGGGAATGCGGAAGGCAGGGCGGCAGCCCTAGGTGGGGGAGACCCAGCCTCCCCTCTAATCTCCCGCTGGCCTCTTCCACCCGGTCCCCTCTCCCGTCCTCAGCACACGCTGACTGCAGGCCTTCCATCGCTCTTTCCCGACCCCTTCCACTCGGCTTTACCTTCCCGCCTGCCACGCCACTGAAATGCACCTAACTCAGTCACGTCCCCGGCGACTTCGCTCACCCCGCCCTCAGCCACTCCTGCCACCAGAGAGGGACCGCAAGCCCCCGCGCGGCACAAGGCCCCATGCAACTAACTGCTCCCGACGTGTTTCTTAAATGAACGAGTAGCACATCATACTTCATGGGGACAAACAGAAAGCCTCAGCGAGACATGTCTGTCCCCTCTTGCCCCTTCCACCTTACATGGCCGGATCTAGCCTGAGCACTTAAGTAAGAAAATGAAATAAAAGACATCCACACTTGAAAACAAGAAAGAAAACTATTTCTCCTGGCAGACAACATGACCTGCAAATACGGGAAACCCTAAAGATTACAAAATACACACACACACACACACGCGCGCATGCACATACAATCAGATCTACTAAGTTCAACACGGTTGCAGGATGAGCCACATACACATTATCACTTGCATTTCTATACAGTAGCACTGAGAAATAGAAAATGAAATTTAGAAAAAAATTCCATTAACAATAGCATCAAAAATATTACAGTGCAGCTGGGCTTGTCGGCTCAGGCCCGCACTCCCAGCTGCTCAGGAGGCTGAGGGAGGAGGACCCCAGGCAGCCTGAGCCACCAGGGAGACCCTGGCTCACAACGGAAAACACCAAGGGCTGCGGATGCGGCTCAGAGATAGGGGTCCCCTGAGCTCAATTCCTGGTACTATAATAAGAATAATACTTAGAAATAAATTTAACCAATGAAGTGCCTTAAACTACAAACTGCTGCTGAAAACATTAAAGAATACCTAAATAAACAAAAAGATGTCACATGTTCAAGGGTTGGAAGACACAAGCTTAAGGTTATAATACTTTCAAACAGATCAACAGAGCAATACAATCCCTACCAAAATTTCACTTGCTTTCTTTTTGCAGAAATGGAAAAGCCAATTGTAAAATTTCATGTGGAAAAGCAGGAGGCCCAGAATAACCAAGCCAATCTTGAAAAAGAACAAAATTGGAATATTCACACTTTCTGATTTTGAAACCTAGTACAAAGTTACAGCAGTGAAGATAGTGTGGTACTGGCACAAGGACAGATACACAGCATACACAGATAAATGGAACAGAATTCTGAGTCCAGAAATAGACCCATATATCTATGGTCAACTGATTCTTCACAAAGATGCAAAGAGCATTCAATGGGGGAAGAACAGTCTTTCAACAAGTGGTACTGGAACAATCAGACAGCCACACACATCCATGTACCTTGAATCATACACAAAAATAAGCTCAAAATGGATCAAAGACTTAAGAGCTAAAACTAAAACTCCCGGAAGAAAACAGACAAATCTCTATGTTTAGATTAAATGTTTCTTAGATATGACCCCAAAAACACAAGCAACCAAAAAACAAAAAAAAATAGATACATTATACTATGTTAAGTTGTGTATCAAAGGACACTATCAAGAAAGCAACCCATAAAATGGGAGAAAATATCTACAAATCATATATATCTTTAAGGGTTAGCATCCAAAGTGCATAAAGAACTCTTACAACCCAACAATAAAAAGAAAATACAATTTAAAAACAGGCACAGAACCCAACAAGACATTTCTCCAAAGAAGATACAAAAGTGGCCCATATGACATGCAAGAAGCTCGACATCATCAGTCATGAGGAAACGCAAATCAAAATTACAATGAAATAACACTTCATTTTCTCTAGGACGACCAGAAGGCTATAACAAAAAACAGAAAATAACAAGTACTGGCAAAATGCAGAGAAACTGAAACTCAGATTACACTGCCAGTGAAATGTAAACTGATGCAGCTGCTGTAGAAAAGTGTGGCTGTGTCTCAAAAAGCTAAATATTAGAGTTGCCATATGACCCAACATTCTACCCCTACATATTAACCAAAGAGAACTGAAAAAACTTTCAGACATCAGCATCATTCATAATGCTAAAGTCTATCAACCAACAAATGTATAAACATAGTATATCCATACAAGAAGCACGAATGGGGGAAGAATGTTCCATGATACATATGTAAGGACATCTGCTACATGATTCCTTTTATGGGAAACATCCAATATACGCAAATCTAAAGAGACCTAAAAGAGGTCAGTGATTCCCAGGGCTCAGCAGAATGGGGAAATGGGGTAGTGACTGCTAATTACGGTTTCTTTGGGGGTTGATGAAATTATTGTTTGCATCACCTTGTGAATATGTGATAACCACAGGATCTTACACTTTGAAAGTGGTGAATTTTATAGCATATGGATCATTAACTTTTAAATGACTATCATATATTGCTGATAGGAATGTACACTAATACAATCTCATGAAGTTGAATTTTACAATATTTATCAAAATTACAAATGCCATCTACTCTTAAACTCAGAAAATTCCTTTTCTAGGAATGAGTTCTACAAATGTGTTCGAATATGTGCAAAATGCATATTCACAATGCATTGACCTCACTTTCTATATCAAAAGACTGTCAACAACCTATACATCATTATAATTTATTCACTTAAAATACTACACAACCATAAAAATTAATAACATAGTGACCTCAAATGCTGCACAAAAAACAAAACATGGTGTAAAACTGTGTGAAGAAATTGTTAACAGTCATATGAAATGAAAAGAGAATACCTACATATGTATTTGTATATATAAGGATAAAGAACTTTTGGAGGGATATACACAATTCTGAGAGCACTGTGTGCCTACCAAAGATGAGAACTGGATGCCTGGATAACAGAGTATGTGTGTATTTTCTATTTTAAAAATAAATAAAATAAATTTGTAAGGTAAGGACTGAACGAGTCCTGGGTCTTCGGGAAGAACGCTAGCCGGCGGGTAGAAGGACCTGCCCTCTAGTTCAGGAATTAACAGAACTGCTCACCTCATCTGCTCCGTCAGTCTCCCAGTGCCCCGCTACCAAACTCAGGCTTTTTGCACTTTTCACCAAAGCACTAAGGTGGAAAAAGGTTCATTTTTGAGTATGATTAATAATTAAACATCTTAAACCTGAATTCACTTTCCTGTTTCAGTAAATTCCTAGCAGCAAAACAAGCAGCTCACTAACCTGTAGGGCACACAGAGTGGGGCATGATTAACCTCCCCACCACCAGATGGGTTCGTGGGTGTGCCATTTGGCATGTGCTACATTGTGAACAAAGCTGCTCTAAGGAAACAAGTCCTCGAATCAAAGAAATATAGAGCTAGAAAGAACCTAGAGGTTAATCCAATTTCCAAATTTATTACGTTACTGTTATATGCGTTATTATATTCCTCCATATTATAAGGGCCCAACTCCTGTTTATGTGGAAATGACGTCCAGTGCAGTCAGAGACCAAAGCAACCAAGACCCACACCTACGTCTCATATCCCCTAACCTGCACTCTTACTTCAGACTTTTCTAAGTCGAACAACTAAAACTCGGGATTTCATGGGAGCATCCGATCTAGGTTTGCCACTTTTTGAAGGAGACAGTTATGGAAAAGGCTCCTCTGAAGATTAATCTGGAACATGATCACCAAGTCCACAGACACAGCTTCTCAGTGATTATTTCGAGCACCTAACTCCGAAATAACCAACACATTTCCTCATTTCACAACATCAAATTACACACAACAAATGACTCAAAAATAAAAAGTATTTCTATTTTATGTTTAAGGTAGGCAACTTTTAACTTTTGATAGGTTAGTTTCTTAAACTGAGATGTTTAGGAATGACCTAAATGTCCAAAGACAAAGGGACTCTGTAGTACACGCGAAGCTATTTTTGCAATGGTATCTTTAGTGACCCTGTGTAGGCCATACGGCATAATAGTTCTGGGTGCCAACTCTGGAGTTCACTGCCCACTTCCTGGGTCACCTGCCCTGTGACCTTGGGCAAGTTTCTTAACATTTTCTGGGCTCGGTTTCCTTGTTATGAAATAATGGTGCTAACAGTAGACCCTACTTCACAGGATCGCAGGAAGCATTAGCTGAGTTGAAGCTTACAAATGGCCCAGGACAGTAGGCGCTATCTGCTGGCAGAGGCCTGAGTCCCAAGAACTCTGACAGAATAACAGGGGTGAAAACAGGACAAGGAGAACGCATGGGCCAGCCTGCCCAGGTCAGCCGCGCCGAGAGGTCTCTGACGGTTCCGGAGCACCCAGCCTCAAGCCTTGCTCACTTCTTACCCACACGCTACTCTAAGTAAATACCCAAGGCCCTCTCCCAGCCTGACTATGGGTGACTGGTGCCAGCTCTGCGAACGCGCTGCTCCAGTGTGAGGTGTGTGCTTTCCTGACCCGGCTGCAGGAAGCTGGAGAATCAATGAGCTGCCCCCTTCCATTCTTCTGCCGCGAGTTCAGCTCTCTTGACCACCACAGCACACACAGGGACCCGATGGGACCGCCCTCTCCTCAGTCCCTCCGCTGCTCCACACCTCTACTCCTAGGGTCCAGCGCGGGGAAGGCAGGAAGTGCACCCCGCTGACGGGCGGGAGCCGGGCTCTGGCCCCACCGCAAGCCTTGGCTACCGCTGTCTTAGCAAAATGCTATCTTTCCTCTTTGTGAAGTCTTCAGACACAAGGCTAGGGTTGATTGGAAAGGCCACATACACACAGTAGGAAGGACAGGCTTCAAGGGTAGCCCCAACTGGCACAGTAAGCTTGAAATGTTTACAGAACAAACAGCACACAAGCGCACACACACACACACAGAGAGAGAGAGAGAGAGAGAGAGAGAGAGAGAGAGAGAGAGAGCGCATCAACAGTGGCGGCATGAACGACTGTATTCAATAAGGTCATAGAGCAGCATCTTATAAGCAAGACAGTCCTACTCGGGTTGAGGGGGAAAAAAGATTCCAACCTTATAAGCCTGACATCATTAGTGGACCCAGGAAACACAAGGATCAACATGGCCATTTTCTAGCCGTGGGATTCTTCACACGTCCTCCTGCTGACCCAAGCTATTTCCTCACCCCCAAGAGGTTAAAGATAACTACCTCCGTGGGAGCATTCTGTAATTCCAGCGCTTTGCAAGCTGAGGCATGAGGACAGCAAATTCGAGGACAGCTTGGGCAACTTAGCAAGAGCTGTCTCAAATCTTTGAAAAATTTTAAAGGAGGTACGTGGTTCTGGTGAGGTAGCTCAGTGGTAGAGAACCCTTGGGTTCAAGCCCCAGTAGTGGAGGTTTTGTGTTTGGTTTGGTTTGGTTTGAGACAGGGTCTCGCTATGCAGCGCAGGCTGATCCTGAATTCACTACGTAGCTCAGGCTGGCCTGAACTCGGCGGCGACCCTCCCGCCTCAGGCTCCCCGAGGGAAACAACCCCGAAAACTTAGGCAGCAGTTTCAGTCACTTCCAGCCATCTAAATATGCGCGCGCTCTACTGTGCATCTCCTCTCCCGCTGACAGTGAGGTCCGCAAAGGGAAGCCTTTAAAGCGACCCTGAAGATGCCAGCGGATTCCCTGCGAGCTCCGCCCCACAGGCAGCCGGGCCTGGGTCCGAGCCCGACTCCGAGCCGGGACCTCGCCGCGGGGTCGCAGCCCGGTACCCTCGCGCCCCGCCCCCGCCCCCGCCCCTTCCGCGCCTGCGCGCTCCGCAGCTCGCGCAGCCGCGCGAGCGCCAAGCCCGGGCCGCGCGTGCGCAGAGGCCGGCGGCGGCGGCGCACCTGGTAGCGGCCGGTGAGCAGCTGGCTCCGCGACGGTGTGCAGAGCGGCTGCGTGTAGTAGTTTTCCAGCCGCACCCCGCCGGCCGCCAGCGCGTCCAGGTGCGGCGTGCGGAGGCGCGAGCCGTGGAAGCCCACGTCGTTCCAGCCCAGGTCGTCGGCCAGCACGAAGACCAAGTGCGGCGGCCGGTCCGGCCCGGCCCCCGAGCCCGGCGGCGCCAGCAGCAACAGCAGCAGCAAGAGCAGCGGCGGGAGCAGTGGCCTAGCGCCTCGGGGCCGCCCCATGCCGCGTGCCGGTCCCGCGTGTGCGCCGCTACGGCCTCTGGCGCGGACGGAACCAGGAACGGGGTAGGGGGGTGCCGCCCCGCCCCGGCTCCACCCCCAGCCCGGCCGCGGCCCGCCCCCTGGCCTCCTAGTGGGGCGGCCCCGGCTCCCCGCAGCCCCGAAAGCCCCCCACGGCCGCTGTTCAGGCGGCGAGCTGCGCACCCCGGCGTCCTGACAAGAGATGCTGCTGTGCCTACAGGCGGGCTCGAAACCGCTTGCTCCCCGCCGCGAACCCAGCACCCAGACCTGCACCGCACCGCGTCGCACAGGGCCTTCTCCAGGGTGCAGTTTACTTGCAGGTGTCCTGGGGCTGTCTGGGGAGGTGAGTGGACATGGGGACCTGGTCAGCTTGTCCCCGCACGTGCCTGCCGAGGGCTGGCTTCTCCCCCAGCAGGAAACCAAAAAGGTGCGGGATGGAATTTACCCGAAATGTCCAAAATGTCTGTCTGGACTCTTTAACCACATGCTCGGAGAAGTTAGCCCGGTGACCAGCACGTTCCCGTTACCAGCTGAGACCTGGCTTACGCCGTGTCTAGAGACAAATTACAGCTCTAGGCCTAGGGAAAATGTTTACGCCACCTGAGGAACACAGGCTTGAGACAGGCTGACTCCAGGGGAGATATTTTACATCTTTGTAAGTTGCAGATGATAGTAGTCACAAAAATAGATCTCGTTAATATATACAGACAAGCTCTGAAGTAGAGTGACAGCCCTTCCCCTCCAGCACCACCAAAAAGGGAAGAAAGTTTGTCTTTCACTGGTGCATTTATTTTAATGTTCCAGTTCTGTGCTTTACATTGGTTTTAGCAGGTGACAAGTGCCCTTATTAATGAATTAAAGTCATATGTATTCATTTCTACATCTGTGTGAAGGTCATGATTTTACCTTTTTTTAAAATGGAAATTATGGTTTAATACATGAAATGATTCCCTCCTATATACGTACATTTGTTTCCTAAGACCTTTTTTTTATTTTATTATTTTTCTTAATGGCACTAGGGATTGAACTCACAACCTCGATCCTGCCACACAGGTACTTAAGCCACTGAGCCAAACTCCCGGCCCTAGTTTTTTGAGGCAGAGTCACACTATGTAGCTCAGGCCTGCCTTGCGCTCACGTTGTAGCCCAAACTGGCCTCCAACTCACAATGCTCCGCCTACCTCAGCCTCCCCAGTGCTGGGATTAAAGGCCTGCGCCACCAGCCCGGCTGTTGTTTCCTAAGACATTTAAATGTGTACTTTGGTTTATGTTGTATCTACTTTTCATCTTTGAGTAAATTCAGCAGGAAAAACTTTTTATGTTATCATTAACTAAATTCAAAAAATACTTTTGAAGATATTTGTTACTGTATCAAGGTTTCTACTTTTTATTTAATCATCTTGGAGGAGACCTTGAATTTCTGCTGTGGTCCTTTCCTTTCTTTCTACCCCACAACTGCTCTTCTGTATCCTTTGTAGAAATCAAATTGCTCAGACAGCTGCTGCTGCTGATCTGCACATGCGCTTCCTCCTCTAGCCAGCTGCTCCTGAGATGAAATGTGTGCCAGTCTGCTCATGTCCCAGCTTTTCACATACAGGTTTATTCCAGTGGTGCTCTGGAAGAGTCCCTGCATCACCTCTGTATCAAACGTTCCTGCTGTGTGATTCAGGGCAGTCATTCTGTAAAGTCTTCGGAGGGACTTCTCTGATGGCTCCTCTTGGTTAGATTCTGTGTGTGGAGCCTCAGGGGCCAGTGTGTTGTGCTCCACAGGTCAGACTCATGGGCGCGTGATGCTGACTTGTTCCTGATGGAACACTTTCCTAAGGACTCATTTCCCCACAGCGATGTGACTGCCTCCCCCTTGTAGCTAGTGTTCATGGAGAGAGACTTTTAGAATATGTAAATATCTTGTTATTCCTCAAACTTTTGCTTATTAGTTTGCTTCTTGCTTCAATCAGGATGGCTGTCAACTGGTAATTTCCTAATATGCTACATTTTTTCATTATTTCAGTACTTGAATTTTCAGATTTGGGAGCACTATCAGTCTGGCTCTTGTGTCATTTTGGCATGTCCTTTTTTTTCTTTTGTTTTTTTTTTTTTTTTTTTGGTACCGGGGACTGAACTCACAACCTTGTGCTTAGCAGGCAAGCGCTTGAGCCACTGAGCTAAATCCCCAGTCCGGCATGTCCTTTTTTAATCTTGAAATATTTCCTTTTTGGGACAAAAAGTGAGATTTTCTAGGCTTATCATGTACTATCTTCAAGGAAAACTGATTCAGTTTAGTGGAAGATGGCATTTAGAAACCAAGATATGTGCTTGGTTGAGGTGTTCTTAGTGCCACTGTGTTCACCAGGCAATCAGAGGAGCCGGATTATGTATCTCCGTACACTCATACATAGGTGTTCATATATACGTCTCTCTCTTTGTGTGTATTAAGCCAAGTTCACAGTGAGTACCTCCAATTCTCCTTTCTTCTTGTTCCCATATGTGTGTGGAGTGCAACAGTTTTCATTATCTTCCAGCTATTAAAAATTGCTATATTAAAGACAGTTTGGCCATTTCTCAGAAAACTAACCAAACTTTTACTATGACCCAGCAACTGCATATCTTGGTATCTACTTAAAAGAGTTAAAAATGTGCACACAACCTGCACACAGATGTTTACAGCAGCTGTACTCATAGTTGCAAAACTTGGAAGCAACCAAGGTAACCTTCAGTTAGGTGAATAAACTGTCCAGATGGTGGAGTTTGCTAAAGAAAGAAAGAAGCTATGAAGACATGAAAATTTGTGGAAGAATCTTAAATGCATATTGCTAAGTGAAAGTGAAAGAAGCCAACCTGAAAAGTTTGCATATTGTTGATTCCAACTATATGATATTCTGGAAATGGCGAAACTATAGAGATAGTAAAAAAGATTAGGGATGGGAGTATAAATAAATGCAGCTTAAAGGATTTCAGGGCAATGAAACTAATCTTCATAGTACTGTAATGGTAGATACGTTTGTCCAAACATACCAAGGATGTACACCGTAACCAGTGAGTCCTGAAGTCTGTTACGGGCTTTGAGTGATCATCTTAGTTCATTTTCTGTGGCCACAACGATGTCACAAACTGGATAATTTAGAAGGAACAGAATTTTTTTTGCCTCACAGTTCAGAAGCCTAAGAAGCTTAACATAATACATGAAGTATCCGCACCTTCCTCTTGATTTTGTTGTGAACCCAAAGCTGCTCTAAAAGTACTGATAGGCTGATGTCACTTAACAAGAATACATTCCAAGAAATGCATTGTTAGGCAATTCTGTCATAGTACAAACATCCGGAAATACATTTACACAAACATAGTAGGCTGTGACAGCCCTAGGCAACACATTCTTAGGGAACCACCATGTATATACAGTCTGTTCTTAACTGAAACATCGTTTTACACATGATAGTGCTTTAATTTTGCCAGTCTGAAAGAACTATCTGATAACTGGGCATGGTGGTGCACACCTGTAATCCTAGCTACTTAGGATCCTGAGTGTCTTGGTTACTTTTCTCTCATTGCTGAGACAAAATACTCAACACCCAAAATGAGGGAAGGAAAGGTTTATTTAGCTCGCTGTTTGTGGAGGTTTTAGTCCATAATCAGTTGGCTGCAAGGCAGGGTGGCATGGCACCAGGGCAACACTTCAAGGCAGCAGCCTGCAAAAGCTGTCAGAGCAAAAGTGCGGGAAGAACTAGCCTCTTTTCCTCCCTTATATTGTACACAGGCCACCTCCCACCCCTCCAGGGTGGGTGTAGCACTCACAGTATCTCCTTGCCCTCCTCTAGCACAGGATGAGGATGTTTGCAAAGTAAGAACCCTGGCTCCCTTCTTAACTAAACTTATAAACTTTGCAAGTTGACAAAATGTATCAATCATAACACTGAGGTAGAAGGATCACAACTTCCAGACCAGTCTAGACAAAATATGGATACCTTGTGAAAAAGTAAATAAATAAAAGGAAATGGACTGGGGATGTAGCTCAGTGGTAGAGTGCTTGTCATCCATGCACAAGACCCTGAGTTCAATCTGTAGTACTGCAAAAAGGGGTGGGGGAACCCTATAGAGTCAACAACCTGTCATTTTTGGTTGGAGTTTTGGTCAATTGTCAAATTTTTATGGTGTTTTTAACTTGTAAAAATTTTTTTTTAATTTTAGTCAAATTTATTTTCTTCTATTACATCTGTATTTTGAGTAATTACAAAACTGTTTACACCAAAGTTAGAAGAAAGTTTACCCATTTTTTCTCCCAGTACTTTCATGGTTCCAGTTTTCACATTGAGATCTCTGATCCATGCATTGGTGTTTATTTTTGTGTACGATGTGGGATATGGACCAGTGTTCTTTTCCCCCATGGATGCCCATTTGTCCCAGCACCATGGACAAAGTCCATCTTGTCCCAGTAATGTAAGATGCCAGCTTTATCGTATTCTTAATTTCTGTACACACCCTGCTCTGTTTCTGGGCTTTCTGTTCTGTTCCATTGGCCTCATCCCATGGTATCAGAGTGTCTTGGTTATGTTCACTTTATTACAGGACTTATCCTTTTTTTTATCTTTTTTCTTTTTGGTACCAGGGATCGAACTCACAACCTCACGCTTGCCAAGCAGGCGCTTATGCCGCTGAGCTAACCCCGGCCCTAGTATAGGACTTAATGTATGATAGGTCAGTGACTTCTCATAAACTCCACTTGGAGTATTTTCCAGGCTATTCTTGCATTTTAATTTTTTCATATAAATTTCTATATCAGCATGTCTAGTTCCATTAAAAAGTTTTTGATAATTTATTAGAATTGAATTTATGATTTGTAACAAACCAAAATCTTTGTGATATTCAGTTGTTATATCAAAAAAAACAAGGTTGTCTTTCCACTTATTGAGGTCTACTTTTGCATTGGTGTGTCAATCTCTATCCCTCCAGTTATTGAATTTTGTTATTATTTGAGTTAGCTTAATCATTCATTTCTTTAGGGTTTTCCACAGTTATATCAGTAAAAAAAATTCCAGTCAGTTGAGAAGATGTAAACATTGGGACTCCCAAATCACAAGTTGATATAAAAGTTAATTATTTGGTAGGTGAAGTTCTTAGAACTTGGAATATATTTTTTACATAAAAATTATATTATGCATAATCATCTGGATAACACTATAATCCACATAAAATCTATTAAACCCATAGGTAAAATCTGTTGTAACAGCTAAAGTCAATAAGAAAAATACCAGCAATCCAACATAAAAATGAATGAAATATAGAAATATAATAGTCCACAGAAAAGGAAATTTAAATGGCCACTAAATATATCCAGAGATTCTCAAGGTCACCCAAAAGAAATTCAAATAGAAACTTCAGTAATATCCCACTGATACAAGTAATAACTCACTGCTTTGGAGATGGTGTAGAGAAATAAACCCTCTTACACATTAGTCACAGATCTGAAATTTGGTTCAACCTCGAAGGGAAAAAATTTTGCATATTTATCAAAATGCACATAAACTTTAAGCTAGCAGTTCCAGTTCTAGGAATTTATCCTGCAGGTATACTCACTGTGAGAGATACATACATCAAGATATTTGTTTTACTCTTATTTATAGTGAATAAAGCCAAGGGCCTGGTTAAATTAATCACAGAACACTAAGAAATCATTCAAAAGACTAATATGGCAAATCTCCAATGTATCATAATTTTTAGAAATTAAGCAAAAAACATGGTTGATGTGCTTTCATTAGCTTACAAAGATTGTGTGTGTGTGTGTGTGTGTGTGTGTGTGTGTGTAATATAAAGAGAAAGGGAGAGGGGTGCTTGCTGTTCATAAAGTATTTCAAGAAGGATACAGATGTCATTACGTTGGTTGTCCCTGGGTGACTAGTTGACGGGGAAAGGAATAGGAAATACTAACTTCATTGCATTCTCTTTTGTACTTTCTAAATTTATCTCTGCAGATATGATGCTTTCCTCTCCCCCTCCTCCTCTGCCACCTCCTCCCCTTCCTTCTCCTTCTACTACTTTTACTATTAATGACACATTTTTAAAATAAACTACAATAAAAACAAATGACAGCAGAGTGCCAGGATGTGTCTTCCCCAGTGAGGTGCTGGTCATGAGTGCGATGTTACACTGCTTCTCCAAAACCGTTTTTGTTTCAGTATCTTTGAATATGATAAATATTGCATAAAAAGGCTAAGCAATTTTAAGCACTTGATTTCTAAATGCATAACTGTAGGGGAACATGAAGAAAAGCTAACCAGCTGAGGAGATAAGAATGGAAAGAAGTCTTTCTTCAGGGAGAAAACCTGAAGTTCATGTGTGGTAAGTTGTGGTTAATGTTACTCATCACCCCATTACCAGCCCGAACATCCCAGGAGACACACTGGAACATCAGAAAGAAGACCAAAAGATTATTTATTCATTTATTTTTGTCTCTTTGAGACAGAGTCTCTCTACGCAGTTCTTGAGCTCACTCTGTAGCACAGGCTGGTCTGGAACTCACAATGATCCTGCCTCAGCCTCCCCAGTGCTGGGATTACAGGCATGTGCCACCATACCCACCTCCAAAAGGTTATTTAGATGCTATTAAATTCTTTTCATGATACGCTGAGTTTTACAAACTGACTTGGGATGGATTTGTTTCTACCATATCTAAGTGAGGGAACAAGAGTCTTAAAGGCCTGGAGGTTATAAAGTAGACTTCTGAGAAGTATTTCTGAGGTCCCTGACCTTTCTTCCAGGCACTAGTAGTTATACTAGTGCTTACATTCACTAGCTACTAGCAACATATTATTAACCACTGAGGTTCCAAGCATCTAGAAGGGTAATTCAGTTCATTGTTGACTGTTTTCCCCTATGTTAGTGCGTATGTGTGTATCAGGAGCAAAAATTCAGAGGAGAAAAGAAGAAAGATTTATTTTAGCACTAAAATTCTCCACACTTGTGACACTGGTAAATTTAAATAAGAACTGTTATGGCCAACTCAAAACCAAACGCCCTTGACTTCCTCATTTTATCACCTCATGTCTCCCCAAAACTAAGTAGACGAGAGGAGAGGGTAGAACAGAGATCCGTCCTTATAATAACATTCTGGCACAGTATTTTCGTGCATAAAAAAACAAAATAAGTGTGTGGAATTGTACATAAGACAATTAATTCTTACAAAACAATCACCAGGTCACCACCAGCTAGATCAGGAAACAGGACGTTGGCCTGACATTCTATTCTAGCTCATGGCTTCTTTCCTTTTCTTATCTTTTTCAGAGACTGAGCCTTTGCATTGGGTTGTTTATTACACACGACTGAATTGCCCTGCTTTTCCTGTAGTAATCTTTTTATGTTGAACCGTTTCTTAAGCTTCAGCTCCAAGCCATCACTTTCCAACCACGCCTAAGAATCTCAAACTAATGTGAGCCCTTGTTCTAAAAAAAACCAAACCTTTTTGTATAACCAAAAAAAGAATCTACTGTTTCTAGATAAAACAGCATAATATATGCAAATGTGTGTTTTAATGATAATCTTTTAAATAGTGAAATATACATAGTTTTTTCTAAGTTAATGAGGTATCACATCAATTTTGGGTTAAAGGAGCATCATAGAGGTACACAATACCCACATTTATCTTTTAAAAGTATTTCTATCAAATTATTTTTAATCTTATGAGTTTTATTATATTAAACAATGTGTACTTAACAGGAAAATATATCAAAAAATGCGCTGAGAAGGGGTTGGAGGGCGGGGAGAGGGTGAGGCCAAGATGTTTCCAGCCCCGTCTAGGTGGCAGCTCCGGCAGCACGGTGTCCACCAGCAGCCCACCCCCCAGGACCCTAGTGATGGCTGGCAGCCCTTTCTAGACACCCCCTCAGGGGCGCTCTGTGGTGAGTGGGTCCCTAAGACACGATGCCTGATGCCTGCAGTTTAAAGGAAGAGTTTATTCTGTCTCAGGGTTTCAGTCTGTGGCCAGCAGTCTCCAAGCCAGAAACAGGATGGCCGAGGGACACGGCGTGGAAAGGTGCTCGAGCCAGGGCACCCAGAAGCAGGGAGCTAAATGGAACAGCTGGGTCGGAGATACGCCTTTCCATAGCATTCGGCCCTGTGACCACCTCTTAAAGCCAGGCCCCACCTCCTGACACCACAGCCAGCCAGCACCCCCAAGCCAACCACCTTCCCGAACCAGCCTCTGGACACTGCGGGGGGACATTCTTAGGTCTAAACCACAGCGAGTTCCCTCTTTGGAACTCGTCAGAAGCCTGCAAGTTAGCCGTGTGGAGCGGCAGAGGGAAGGAGGCCCCTGCGCACCCCAGCGCCCCACGTTGTCCTTGGTCAGGTGCTGAACAGACTCCTGGATCTCACCATTTGCCTTCTGTTTCATAATACACATGATAAACATAAACAGAAATTCTGGTCACACTGACAGAACTGAGGAAACTCAACTTCCGCATCTTCGTGTTTAAACCTTCTGTGGTCAGCTTTTACTTCTGAGCCATCATTTAAACGTAGGGATCTAAGAGACAAACTGCACGTCAGGTGGGCCTGGATGGTTCCAGGAGTTAAAAATTTCCTCTCAGACTGAATTCCTGTACCGAGTGTGTGCGCACTGGGCACCCACGTCATATCGGGGGCCAAATTCACTTCTGGGTAAGACACAGTGTTTTTGAGGCACATAATAGAAGGTGCTGATGAGAAGCTGATTTAACCTTATTGTATATTACGTTACATAAAATTAACCATATACTAACATAGGTGATTAAACACAGCCTGGCTTTTGTCCTCACTGTCCTCTGAAACTGTCCAGGCCTATGGCACCAATAACCACTCTGCTTAACCCAAGGGACACGTTCCGCTCTTAATTATACTTGCCATGTCTTTATCTTCTGATATGAATCACATACATGTATTGATGCATGATTAAAACTAGAAAGGACTAACAAAGTAGAAAGAGAGCACTAAGATATTAATGATGACATCAAGCTCACCTACAGACTTCTTGTTATATAATTTAATAAAATAAATCACTGCTTACACTACTGATAGGCTGAATTCTTCCTAACTGATTCCTTTATAACTGAGCAGGATGTGGCTGCTCTTCGATAGTAAGATTGTCTGTCCCCTTTCTCTAACTTGCTACCTCCTGTTCAGTTATCAGTGCAGCCTGGCTTTTGTCCTCATGATCCCTGAAATTATCCATGCCAGTGGCACGCAGGGTCACTTGGCCCAGCCCACAGGGCACTCTTCGCCCTTCTATCCTGACTTCTCACTGTCTTCTGACTGTTCGCCATCCCTTCATTCTCAAAATGTTCTCCCCTCACTTTGCCATTCAAGACACTGTTTGATTATTTTGGGGCACTCAATCTACAGCAGTGTAGAGAAAATGAGAGCGAGAGAGATGAGGAGGCCTTTAATGCGGAGGGCATGGGAGAGCTTTAGGGGCAAGGGGGTGTAGAAGCTCTCAACAAGAACAAAGGCATGTAGTAACCTTTATCAGCTCTGGCTGGGGGAGGAGTTTGGGAGGTGGCAGCTGATTTGAAGGAGCATCTGCCTGTGTAAAACAGGAGACAAAGATTTACTGGGGGCTGGGGGTGGAGGCTTGGGGGGTTGTGGAGTCTTGGGATTGGAGAGGGCTCAGCACATGCGCAAAAAGGGAGCGGGAGGTTTATCTCTGGAATGAGAAGGAAAACAGAATTTACTCTGGAGAGCTAAGCTGTTTCTCTGGGTCCGGTACCAAGGTAGGGGGATGTCATGTTACAGATAGCTAAGCCCCAGGGAGTAGAACCTAACAGACACCACTGCTTATAACTGAATTGGCCTGTTTTTCTCTTTGTTGAGCACTTCCCCTTGACATCTCTTGTCCAGAAGCTCCATGAAGGCAGGGACCCTCTCTGCATCATTCACTACCCAGGGCACGGCCTGGAGTAGGTCTCCCCTAGGCCGTGTGGCACGGGGACACTTCCCTGGGGAATGCAGTTACTGGCAGCACTTTGAACACGAGCGAGGCTCTGTAGATGTGATGGGACTCCCCTGGGGAAGGCCCAGAGCTGGGAGGATCAGGTACTGTGGCCCTGGGCTCGTAGCCTTTGAATCATTCCCCCATGCCATATGGCCAACAGTCTGCCTGGAGAAAGTGCTGTTAAGTGACACGTCACCATTTTGTCATTTTGTCATTCATAATGCTGCTGTCAGTATACTGAACTATTTTAACGATTCATTAATGGCAGGGAGGTAGAGATAAGATGAGAATTTATATATTTTATATGCAGATTCATCCAAAGTGTATAATTGACTAGACGTTTGATGTCTGCCTTTGAGGGCTGTTATGGATTAAAAACTGGTGGTCAATTTAACACCAGCTGAGTTAAATCAGCATGGTGCTGCCTGTAGATGCCCCACCTGAGGGAAGTTGCCAGCATAAAAAGAGACATGGAGAGGAAGAGTGGGGTATTGTGGGTTCTCCCAAGTGTTGCTGTTTGGAACTGTTAGTTCTCCTGGAGGAGCTTGTCATGGCTGGCTTCCCCAGTATGAATTCGACCATTGTCATCAGAGGAGTTTAGGACCTTGTCACTGAGAGTGGCCATGGTTCACTTTGGGGGAGCTCTGGTCCTTACGTGGGGCATTGCTTCCTGGCTCTGGAGAGGAAGATGTGTGCTGTTTAATCTCCAGGAGAAGCTTGTCACGCTGGTCTCCTGACATGTACTCGACTGTTCTCATCCTTGGAGGAGCACAGGACTTCATTGTCACTGAGGATGGCTGTGGTACTTTTCAGGGGAGCCCTGGTCCTTATTTTGAGCCTCGTTTCTTGGCTCCACTGCAGAACCTTCAACCTACTGGCACAGATCCTTCACCCTGCTGGCATAGACTTTCTAGCTTTCACCACTGACCTTTGGGCCTTCCCAGTGCAGATCCATAAAACAGACTTGCGCGAGTCATTGTCATGGGCTCTAGACCTCCAGTTGGACTCATAGGAGGTATTGTCATGGGCTCTAGGTCTTCAGCTGGACTCATGCAGGACATTGCTGTGGGATCCAGGCCCTTGGCTGGATTTTCTAGGTTTTAGCGTTGTGGACAGATTTCCTGAACTTTCTTGTATTTAACTCTGGGTGACCATAAGAAACTAATATTATAAATTCTGTGTCCTGTATGTAATTATTCTCCTTGCAACCCCTGACCTTAACTGGGACTTTGGCTAAAGAATGCTGTTTTTGTACCTAAAACTTTCTCCTTTCCCTAGCTGCTGAATTTCTTAATAACTTCAATCTTTTCTTTTGTTCAATTGAAATATACAAAAAATCATCTCAGTAAAACAGAATATAGTCTGCCTGCTATTTAATGTCCCATACAGCATACTTTAAAACGTTTTTTTCCTATACCTTCCCGTATCAGTAGAAAGGGAGAAAGACACAGATTCATAGGGATGTGAACATGAGCAACCCAGCAACACCCATAAATGTTTTGACAATGTTCTCAGTGGGACATGCTTTTGCAGTTCCAAAAAGCTTTCTTCACTCAAGGGTGGAAGTACTCACCATCCACCATCACCGTTTTGGGGATGCTTCCCGAGCTGTCAGTGCGGCTCCTGACGCCACTAGAGTACGTTCAAGACTGCTGGTTGTTTGTTGTTCATGGCTGATATCAGTCTAGGCCCATTCCTTGGAGACGTCCCTTCTTGGATGGTCCACTTTCCAGAAGCCACTGGGTTCAGTTGGGATCTTTAATCAAAGTTCTCACCACAGAACTGGCTACCACACCATCAGTGGCTGAGAGCGTGGGGGACTGTCTCTCCTTCTGTGGTAGGGTTCTCTTGAACCAATTCAATAGAAAATACATGAATGATTACATGGGGATGTACCAGGTAACCTTAGTCAGAATTAGAAGAGTTCCGATGGCTGTGTGACAGATCGGAGATGGGAGACTGCGGAGTGGCTGTGTGCTGGAGAGGCAGAGGCCCCAGTAGCAGCTGATGTTGGGAGGCCTGGGCGCCCCCTGCACAGTCACTGGCGTGAGTCGTGTCCGGGGATGAGAGTCTGCCCCAGGAGCCTGAAGGAACCCGAAACCAGCATCCAAAGGCCATGGTGAAGAGCTAGAGCTTCTCTGAAGAGAGGAAATACTTTCTTCTTCTTTTTTTTTTTTTTTAATTCTGTCCAAGATACAACCCTATTTATTGGTCATCCACCTCTGGGGTGGGCTTCACCTCCTCTGTTTGCTGGCCTCCGTATCAACCACCCACAGATACACCCAGAACTTACACATCTACCAGTGTAAGTTCAAATCCAGTGAACATAGCACAGTTAATGACCACACCTTTCTCTGTCTCTCTGGAGGCCTCCCTCCTTCTGGGAGGCTCCCACCACCCACCGGCTTGGCTTCTTTCTCTTTAGCTTCAGCTTTACCCTCAGTTTTTAGTAATGATCAGTTTGTTCTCTGGAGGGCCACCGTCTTAGTTACTTTTCTCATTGTTGAGGCAAAATACCCAAACCCAAAGTTAGAGCGGGGGTTTATTTTGGCTCACAGTGTATAGAGGTGAGCAGGCTCCAAGGCAGGGTGGCTTGGCAGAGGGGCATCGCAGAGGAGAAACAGCTCATGGCAGCAGGAGGCAGCAAAGTAGTGAAGAGGCGGCAGCAGCAGTCAAGCCTGCCTTTATATTTTACCCAGGCTACCGACCCTTTGGGCACTGCCACCTCTATGTAGGGTGGGGCATCCTGAATCCCAGCGTCCACCTTAATCCCAGCATCACACATCCTAGGTCCAGCTGCCACCAGAAAACCCCACTTATGACCACATGAGGCTTTGGAGGAACATCTAGATAGAAGCCATAACAATCACAGGTCACATTCCCACGGGCGAAATCTGGTTCGGTAGGCTCACCCTTGCACAGCCAAGTTGTGTTGCAGGTAGTTGACCAAAGATGGAACGGCTGCTGATCTCAGGACCATGGGCCAGGCAGAGTGGAGAGCCGGGCTGAGCAACAAGGCCTAACAGTACTCAGTGTACAGCAAAGAGGGAGTCGGGACTACGCCTTAAGGAAGTCAGGAGGTAGACTTACATTGTGGGGAGAATTTCTTCATAAGTCTAACATCCATCCGAGTGTCTTACCCTTTTTACTTACTGGTTTTAATGCTATTTTAGCAGTATAACATGAGACCAATGTTGTACTTTCATTACTGCTTCTTTCTATTACAAAATCCATAAAACTGGAAGAATCTAAACCTGGTTCACACAGGTAGAACCCAGAGATGGTAAGCGACTCTCCTAAGGTCGCAGGGCTATGAGAAGCACAGAGTACAAGGCAGACCTCCCGATTCCCAACCAGAGACTTTGATCAGCACCTAACTCCAGAACTGGGGTAGGCAGCACAGGCAGAATCCCGACACTAGGAAATGCTCGTAACCCAGGGCGTTTCCTCCTTCCCTTATGTAAAAGGATATACCAGAAAGAAAAGAATGGTAGGCTGAAGGGTTCTATGGAATTAGTTATAAAACATTTAAAATGTAAATTTGGCATCATTTTAAAACAAGTTTAAAAATCATTCAGGAGTTTATTCTAAGTACAGAATGTTATGCTTTGCAGTTTCTTAAATACCTACAAAAAGTTCAATAAATGTGTAATAAAAGTGTATGTGTATAAATTAATTATAAATTATAAAGCACCATTTACCAAAAAAATCCTTCTCATTTGTTCATTTAGTTGAACTCAAATAATTCCGAGAAGCGTATCAAAGAACCACCCCAGAGTGGTTTCCCCTTTGTTGCACACAGCGCTGAGGGCAGTCCTGCTGGCCCTCCCCCGGGCACGACCTGCCTTGGCAAAGGCTTTGGAAGTGGCGCGGGCGGCACGCGTGGGGTCGGGCTGCGTCAATCCCTTCCCCGGAGAGCTGCTCGGTATTCAGGCTGGGTTTGTCCTTGTGCAGTCTATTTAGACTTTGGCTGCATTTCTGAAGGTTTACAAGTACAAGACTTTGTTCTCTTTTGCAGTATCACTTCTGAAACAACCTTTGAAAGGACAATCGTAATGTCCTATAGAGCTGCTTTTTGGGAAATCATTAAGAAAATAAGAGACATTTCAGAGAAATGAATAAAATGTTAGCGAAAGTTGATATTAAGCTTTATTATTTTTATTACAGATATATTACAAAAATTAAAATTAAAATTATTACTTGTTCATCTAGGGAAAGATTTCTCAGTCAGAAAGCAGTAGTATTATATTTTTATGTAAAAGAAAATGTATTAATTTGTTTTCAGTTATGAAATACATGCTATGTTCCTAAATTATATAAAGTTTTTAAATTCAGTTGTAATAATGACTGCATATTAGCAAACACCTACCATTTTGCTGACTGGATCTCATAAACAACCAGATGAGATTGAAAAAATGCACTTCGGATATCTTCATTTGAAAGAATGATGTAAATCACTCATTCATGATTCTATTTTGCTTAGAAAACTATTAGGAGAAAGGTTTTCTAAATCTAGACTCTTCATGATTTTGAAGTGACCTTTCAGGATCCTCCATCACCGCTGGAACCAATTATAGTAATTTCAAGAACAGTCACATAGTAACCAGAATTCAGCTGACTGGTGAGACCTTTTTCAAGTTTTGTCCTTTCTGCCCTTTTTCTCCAGTCGGTTTCTAGCTGGTTCTGTCAGCACCAAGGGTTCCTGTATGACGGTGGCGGGGTAATTTTTCCCTAGTAGTTCAACTTCCACCTGCTGTCCCACCTTGCTGAGCTCCACAGGGACATAAGCGAAAGCCAGGCTCTTCTGGATGCTGTAGCTGTAGCCGCCAGAGGTTGTGTTGCCAATCACCTGGAAAACAAGACCCAGCCCTAAGTGGTGTCCCAGCCACAGCCACACTCCTCCAGATGAAATGGCCCCAGACAGATGTGGTTCACAGGTGTGATGATCCTAAGGGATGCTGTCTGAGGACGCCACCAGCAGCGGAGGAAGAAACTCCCCATAAAAAACATGTTTAATAAAAATTTCCAAGCTATAAAAAAAATCTTCAAGGACACATCTGCATTACTCCGAAAATTCTCATTTTAAAATAATAATACTTAGTTTCTTAATACCTGATATTTTCCTCAGTTTCAAACTATAGGGGATTTGATAGGAAGAATGGAAGACTTTACTTTTAGCTTTAAAAATTTTATTATTAAGTAAGTATAGGGACTGAGGAATGGACAAAAAAGATGTGGTATTTCTATATAATGGAATACTACTCAGCTATAAAGAATGATAAACTAAACAGTTTCACTCTTAAATGGATGAGTAATGAAAATATACTTCTCAATGAACTAAATAAGTCACATATATGTAACCATTGCTTTGTTGCACTTGTGTGATGAACTGAAAGAAAATCTATGTATTTTAAAAATTAAGACAGTTAAAGAAAAAGAATTTTGAGTGAAAAGTAGTTTTCACAGGGTCGTCTTCAGATTTCACTTTTAATGCGAAGTTTATTTGAAAATAATAGAGCAATCATAACAAAAAAGTCATATAGCTGGTTTCTCTTGATTCATTGAGGCAAAAGTTTTGTGCTAACAATTTTCTGGACAATGTTTCATGTCTGTATCTTACAAAAAAAGTCAGTATAGAAGAAGGCAGGAAAATTCTTTTTTTGTTGTTGTCTTTATTTATTTATTTTTTTGAGACAGAGTCTCACTATGCAGTTCAAGGCGGCCTTAAGCTCACTTTGTAGCCCAGGCTCGTCTCAAATTTGCAATGATCCTCCTGCTTCAGCCTCCCAAATGTGGGGATTACAAGCTTGTGCCACCATGCCTGCCTGAGAGGGAAAGTTCTTAAAAAAAAAAAAAAAACCTCCCAAACTTGTTTAACCATCTCCGTTGCGATTTAGGAAACAGCCTGCCAATGAGCACTGCACTGAACGATGAATGGACCGGTATCCACTGTGAATCAATACTCTATGCGAGCAGACACACTCAGCATGTGCTACTCGCGTACACGTGCACCATTTAACCGCTCTGCCAACTGTAAAGCCCTTCGGCAAATGGCAGCTTGAGCAGTTCGGCTTTGCTAAGCCCAGAGCACGGCGCTGGACGCTGGGGAGTGGGGCTGTCGCGCTCTCGCCCCCGAGCGCGGGCGGTCGCCGGCTCAGGACCGCGCAGCAGCGCCAGCGCGCGGCCAGGCTCCGCTCTGCTCCTCGGAGCGTGGCCGGCAGCTCACTGCTCACTGCATTTCGAGACTTTTAGCCTGGTATTTTTAGTAGTCTTAGAGGTATCACGTGTTACTGAAGCTCATCACTGGCAGATATTCAGAATGAAACCTTCCGAG
>RJWM01026863.1:0-27547 GCA_004363535.1 Dasyprocta punctata | reverse complement strand
TGTGTGTGTGTGTGTGTGTGTGCATATATGTTTCTCACAATACTGATCCTAACATCCTAACAGGCATGAAATGATAACTCCTTTTCTTTTTAATTTGCATTCCCCTAAAGTTACTGACACTGCGCTTTTGTTGAGGGAGTGGGGTTTTGTCCATTTGCGTGTGTTCTTTTGAGAACTAACTTCTCACATCCTTGCCCATATTTGAGTTTTTGCCTCTGACTTGTTTGGGTGCCTGTTTCAGAGTTTTGTGTTTTCCTAGACCCTACTGAAATGAGCATTCTTTCAGGTCATTTAGTAAGTGAAATGCAGTGACACAAGCAAATAAAGAATGTGTTGCTTCTAAATCCAAAGAAGCCAGTAGGTGTTATTCTACTTTAGTGATTACGGGAAGAGCCATGTGCATTAACTTCACTTTAAAAAGACTATTTAACCATGTACCACATGACAGGATACCTAAAAATTTCACTGAAGTAGAAGACCCTTGAAATTTTCATTGGGTGTAATTTGCACTCTCTGACATGACTTATCAAGAAGTTTAGAGTAGTTACTACATTTAGCAACTACTAAGCACATAGAATGTCATTAATATAACAGATCAGTGTGATAATTTGTGGAAGAAAATGGCAATGAAATCCATTGCAAATAAAATTATGACACAGGGCAGGGGAGTACATTAATACTGCATTACTCTAGTTGTATTGCTATATGAAAATATCTGAGAAAAAGTAATTTTATAGCACAATTTATTTCCTTACATTTATGGAAACTCAGACATCTAAGAATAGGGTAAAACGTTTTGTTTTGTTTTGTTTTGTTTTGTTTTGTTTTGTTTGCAAACGCGGCCCTGATCTCTACTGCTAAAATTACATCTTACATGAGGTACCCCAACATGTGAAAGGGGATGAAAAGAAAAAAGAAGCCAACTCATTTCCTAATGCCTTTTTGTAAAGTTCTAATTCCACTCATGAGGACACAGCCCTCCTACAGGTTCCACTAAATTTCAACTCAAACTTTGGAGTAATAAATACCATTAAAAATCATAGAGTCTCTGAAGGTGTGTTACTGGCATTACTATAGGAAATAAAACTACTTCTGCTGAGTTTTGTTGACTAAAACTAAAATGAGACATTTGTCATATCAATAGCTGTATGCAAAGCACCAGTAGATGTGTTAATTTGCTCAAGTAATGAAACTGCATCTGGTAGAGCAACTGCAATTGGAGTCACCACCTGGTTAAGTTTACAATAATCCGCTGTCATTCTCCAAGATCTATTTATCTTCTGCACACAACAGATAGGTGAGTTCAATGGGGATGTGATGGGAATTACCAATCCTGCAGCTCTCAAGTTCTTCACAGTGATCCTAACTCTAAAACTCCTCCAGGAATATGGTATTCCTTTAATTTGCTATTTTTCTACACAGGCAGTTATAATGACCTTTCCCAACATAATATCAATCACTGCATAGTGCAAGGAATCAATGTATTTACCTGTCAAGTAGATTTATTTTAACTATTTATTATAATTAAACATTCCAGAACTGGAAAAATATTCACAACATGTCTTTGAGAGTCCACTGGTCCAACTGTGAGTTGAACCTGACCTAAACAGCATTGACCTCTTGACTTGCATATGTCCCTTTTCTGATCGCTAAAACACGGTGGTGTATTGGGCTATCTGGAATTGGGAGCCAGTATCCAGTGTTATCTAAGAGTTCTGATTATTTATTTTTCCTCAGAACAAAATGTTTTTAGTAAAAGACTGTAAGATTCTTTGGGGAAAGCTCAGAGCAACATTAGCAGTACAAATATTTGTTAGTCTACTGGGTTCCTCCTCAAACGGGATCTGGCCATGCTTTTATTTAAGAAGCTCTGGTTCTGTAGTTTACCGCAAATGTGAGAATTTGCTCAAGTGACAAGTTGTTCTAGCAGTCCAGTTTCCCTAAGCTTTTGCATCCTTCCTCAACATTAAACCAAATAGACCTAGTATGTCTAGTTCACTCACTATTGGTAAATTTTAATTGATGTTTCAACCAATTATCCAAAGTTAATTCTTAAAGCTTTTCTCAACCTTTATGAAGCAACATTAAATGCAGAAATACTGCTTATTTTATATTTCTTCTTCCATTATTCCATACCCTCAAAACCATTCTCAAATACAAAACTCTGATTTCTTTGTCCAATAATTAGAAAAGTAAAGGTAATTCTTCTGGTATGTGGCATAGCTCCTCCACGGATCATACACTATATCTCTCTTGCTTACTTTTAAAGTACATTTTGTTTAAGTAACAGAGTAAAGGCAAATATTTAAATGAATTATGACAATTCCTGTCTTATAATTTGTTTGTCTAGTCCACTAATATTCAATGTAATTTTAGACCTAATTAAGTTAATCTAACATATGGTATGTTTCTGCTTTTTTTCTGAGTTGATGAAATGTTAAAAAATATGTAAATATATAGATATATATGGATATAAAATCTCAGTTTTAGTCTTACTCTCTTTTGATGGCTGCTCTAAGGAGAGCAATATGAAGCTTCATAAAATACACAGAATTTATGTTTACTGATAACAATACATGTAAAAAGTTTACAAAATATTGCCACTAAATCCCCATTTGTGTTAATGTTGTCATGTATTTTATAACTGTGTCTTTACATTCACATCAAATAAGATTTCATTTTTTTTCTTTAAATAATACGTTACACTCTAAAGAAATTTTTAAAATGCAACATAATGTTTTTCATTAAATGATAATTAAAATTTATGAATTACTTCAATTCTTCTATGTATGAATCCCTATTTGTGTCATTTATCTTTAAGCCTAAAGAAATTGCATTAGCATTTTTGTAGTGTGTATCTGTTGACAACAAATTTCCTATGTTTTTACCTGACAACTTTTATGCTTGCCTGTATTGTTAAAGATGTCTTTGATGAATAAAGAATTATAAGCTTAGATAGTTTTATCAGTATTTTGTAAATTTCTTATTGTCTTCTGAATTCCATATCTGATAATGTGCCATTCTCATCTGTGTCTTTTTCTGTTTTTAAAGTCTTCTCTTTGCATTTGATTTCTAGTAGATTGATCATAAATTATACATAAGACTTTTTCATATTTATTATTCTAGTGTTTTCATGTACTATGTGGATATATTAGCTAAACTTGGAAAGTAACTCATTCATATGCCATCAACTACTTCTCTAACGAGCTTTACTCTTTCTGTCCCAGGACTTTAATAAAATCTATGACTAAAACCTCAATAATTATATTTTAGATCACAATTTTTCAATGTTCTTATGTATTCTAAATTTCTGGTGTTTCTGAGTTTTCTTTTTTAATAAAGCTCCAATTTGCACCTAATGTAATTCAGAGAAACATTTTATTCCATATATTTTAACTTCAAGTTCTAAAATTTACCCTAAGTTAATTTTATAGCTAGTTTTTTTTTTTGGGGGGGGGCAAAGATTTCCAACTATTCTGTCAGGATTATTAATGCTTTGAGTGCTTTCCTTAGGATATTTCTATCAAAAGATTTTATTTTTATTTTAAAGAGAATAAAAGCAAACAAAATAAAATAGAATAAAGCCAATCAAAGCAAAACAGTGACAGCAATACAGGATTCCAAAATGAGGTAAAAGAAAATCAACAATGGCTACCATAATGCCTCTTGTTATCATCAAAATAGCTACCCATACCATCAGATATAATAAAATCAAGCAAAACAATGGAAGTGATGGAGGACTTTAAAACAAGATAATAGGGAATTAGCAATAGCTACCACCTTCAGAAGATAATTCCACATAGTTGCTATATTGCATATTGTTATCCTCTAAATAGATGCTAAAAGTATTATATCACTATTTTTTCCACAATAGCTACTATATTGCATATAGTTATCCTCTAAATAGTTGCTCAAACTACTGGCTTAGGCCTGCAAAGTCAGTCAAACAGTACAGGAATTAAGTTGTTTTTTAACTTCAGTGACCATCATCGCAGCCTGTGTGTCTCATAATCAGTCAGTTGCTTACCTGGTGGAGGGGGGAAGATTGGCTATTCTTGTCTCCCACCCAGTGCGCAGTCTGACTCACAGAAGTGGTTGGCCCAGCCCATGACTGACACTGACTCACAGGAAGGGGTTGCTTCATCTTGGTTCTCTTCTCAGGATGCATGAGTGCTGCCAGCTCACAGGAAGGGGTAGGCTCAGCCCACAACTACCACTGGTTCACAGGAGGGCAATAGCTTCTTCTTGGTTCTCTTCCTGGGATGCATGGCTGCCATGTCATTGTTATTATTTCTCAGTATTTAATTGCTTTGAAACTCCTTGGCTGTGTAGTATTTTGATGTATTTTAACATGAAAGTTTTGTTCATTGTTTGTTTGCCATTACTGTACTTGGAGGTTTCTGTTCCTTAGCAGATTAATTGCTAATGTGTTACTACAATACACAATACATTATTGAAGTTTTGGATTATTTTATATTTCTCTGAAGATTATTGGATTTTTCCCAAAGTTTAGTAACATTACTTCCTGCTTACCTATATTTCCAAATGTTTGAATTTACCTTTTTAAAAAAGAAAGTCTATTTTAGATTTGTCTTAAATGTAAAATGAATTTTGTAATACTCAGATATTATATTTCCTTCTACAGTATTTCTTCAAGGGTCCTGTGTTTATTGTCTCTGTTTTTTTAAGGATTCTCTTTTGTATTGGGAAGCAGTGGAAGTCACTTGAAGTCAGCTTTGTACACGCAAACGTCATCCTCTGAAAGTTAAAACTAGTGACACTGTGGCTGCTGGATTAAATTCTTGATAGCCAGTTCATAGATTGCTTTGTGCCTTTTGTGAAAAAAGCCATGAAAACATGATTGTCATTCTCTTGCGTCAATGCTTTGAATATCCTGTGATTTCACTTTGTCCGTTACTAAAAGAATTATTTTTCCAATTAAATAAAACATATGGTCTACGGAAATTTTCAAGAATAGTACAAAAAGATCCCATTTGGTCTTTATGTAGTTTACTTTAAAGGTTGTAGCTTATGTGATTATTTTACAATGCTATTTTATTACGTATGTACATTTGCACAACCATCACAGTTAAGAAACAACTGTGCCACTACTACAGAAATCATCTGTGTGCAACCTATTTACTGAAAAGAAGAACTAGATTTCAGGCCAATGACTAGACCTCTGCTGTCACCACAGTGATGCAAAGGGAAGCAGAACCTTATTATTGCATATAGAATTTCCCCCTTTCCCAGCAATGTGACAGAGACAGGGATGTCTCATAAGCACAATGAGGTTTATCAAACTTAACTTCTACTAAGTCTCAGAGTCCCAATCCCTATTACAATAGAATCATATCCCATTATGGAGATGTAACGCATTTTGTGTATCTATCCTTCTCTTGCTCAATCTGTCTTCTGTTTTTCCTTTTGTCCACTGTGAATCATACCACTACAAAAATTCCCATACAATTTTTTATTTGAAGACCTGTTTGAAGTTATGTGGTATATAACCCAAGGAAAGGAATTACAGTGTTATATGGTTCAATTATTCAAGAGATTTCACTAAATTATTTTCCCTATTGCCTGTACCATTTTACATTCCCACCAACAAGGATGAAGTTTCCAAAACTCTCATATATCTACCATTTATTGATATTTTCCACTTGTTTTTATCTTAATGGACATGAATTGACATCTTATGGTGGTTTTTATTAGAATTTTTCTAGGCCTGATTGTGTCAAACACCTTTTAACATACTTGCTGATGATGTATATTGCTGTTTCAGAACTATCTGTTCATTTGCTTATATATGACTGGGTTATTTATCTCTTTTTGTGTTGGATACCAGATTTTAAACAGATTTATGTGCCATCATTTCTCTGTCTTGATACTATTCTTTAACTTAAAAGTTATCTTTTAAAAACTTATGCTCAATTTTAGTTGCTTTGTAGATTTGATATTGTATGTAAGAATATATTACAAGATTATTTGTAAAAGTTTTAAGATTTTAGCTTTAAATCTTTGATTATTTTAAGCTAATTTCAGTATATAATATGAAATAAGATCTCAGTTTATTCTTTTGAATGTGTGCAAACAGAATCTAATTATTCTGGAAACACTTATTTGGGGGCAATATTATTCAAAAATAAATGACCTTGGGACTCCTGTTGAAAATAATTTCAAATATGCAATGTATTAATTATTGTTACTCTCTTACTATCTTGTTTCCAAAAACCTGTATTTTTATTTAATTTTTTTCTCTTTAAAATAATAAAAAATATAATTTGATCATGGATCTCTGGGTCTATTTCCAGATTCTCAATTCTATTTCATTGACCTGTATGACTATTCTTATGCACTATCATACTACTTTGATTATTGCCTTTTGGAGATAATTTTTAAATCTACAAGTATGAGTATTCCAACTGTATCTTTTCCAGGGTTATTTCATGTTATTAGGAATTCTCAAATACACAAGTAAATTTTAGAATCAGCTTTTTCACTTCTGTAAAAGAAAATGTCATTGGAATTCTTGTAGGAAGTTCAGTGAATCTTGTAGATAAACTGGTTGTTATTGTTTTGTTTTACTTTTTTTTTCCAGTATTGACAGCTGAACTCATGACCTAAACTCTCAAGGCAAACATGCTACCACTAATCTGAATCTTATTTCCTTTTTAAATTTTATTTTGAGACAAGGTTTCACAAAATTTCTCAGGCTGGCCTGATACTTGTAATTCTCCTGGTTTAACCTCCCATGTAGCAGAGATTACAAGTGTATACCTCCTTGCTTGACTAGATGTCACTAACATCTTTACAATATTACATTTTCCTGTACAAAAATAAGGGATTTTTTTTATTTTTATAGATCTTCTTTAATCTTTTAAGGAGTACTTTATCTGAAGAACACAATTCTTACACACACTTAGGTAAATGTGGTTGTCTTTTATTTTTTTTAATTCAGCCATGATTGAAATTTTAGTCTTAATTTCTTTTTAAAATATTCATTGTATTTCAAATAGAACTAAAGTTTCAGTATTGATCTTGTATCCTGAAATGAGGCTAAATTTACTCATTCTCATACTTTTTCTGAATATCCTTTGGTGATAGATAGATAGATTTGGATGATGTACTTTTTCTTGTATAGTTGTTCCAATTACAACTTGCATTGCAATATTGCAGTGATATTGTGCAATGTAATATACTTGTTTTGCTTATGATCCAGAGAAAAAACATTTTTAATTTCAGAGTTGACTATTCTATTTTTTGTTTATTTCTTTATTTTTAAATTATTGTAGAACTTTTCATACATTTTCTTTAGGCAGCATTAGTATTAGTTTGTTGAATGTTTTTGTAACGAAGAGTGTTGGGCTTTTCAAATGAATGCATCAATTGAGATGACCTTGTAGTTATGAGCTTGCTTTATTCATTCTATTAATTTGATGTATCACATTGGATTACCTTTCTTTATTGAATAAACATTCTTTTTAAAAACAAGTTTTAAAAACATAGTTTTCTTTTACCTTTTACCCTCCAAATAGCCAACCCCTGCCACTGTCTACATACCATTTTAACTATAATTAATTAACTTATGTAACATGAAGTTATTACCCAAGGGTCATACTTCACTTTCTGATTAGCTCTGCTGCTGTACATTTTGTGGGTTTGGACAAATGATGCAACATATGTCTTCCATTGTATTACGTTATAGAGAAAAGTTCACTGCCTTAAAAATTTTCTGTGCTCTTAGTATATCTTTAGGAGTCACTATTTTTTACCTTTTGTAGTTTTGCCTTTTTCAGAATGCCATACTACTGGAATTAGACATTATGTATTCTTTTCAAGTTCATTTCTATCTCTTAGTAATAAATATTTAACCTCTTTTCCATGGCTTTTTGCATGTTGGTAGATTTGGGGGATGATGTTTCCATTTCTGGATTTGCTACAGTTCATTTTTTCATCTACTACAGAACATCATTAAGTGCCTATTTCTCTAGGCTATCAAGTTCGTTGGCACAGATTCATTCAGATCAATTCTTCATTACCCTGTTAATGATCCTGAAAATTATAGTGATGACTTCCTTTGTATTTTAAATATGATGAGCTTTTGTTTTCTCTCTTTTTCCTTCATTAGTCTAGCTAAAACTATCATTTTTTAAAAATTAACATATCAAAGAATTAGCTTTCAGTTTTAATCTTCTATATTTAGTTTCTGTTTTCAACTTCATTATCTTTTACCCCAAGATTTACTATTTCTTTTTTCCGCCTCTTTGGGTTTTTTTGTTTTGTTTTGTTTTGTTTTGTTTTGTTTTGTTTTGTTTTTTGGTACCAGGGATCAAACTCACTTGAACTGCTGAGCTAAGTCTCTGGCCCTTTTTTTCTGCCTCTTTTGCATCTAATTTTCTAATTTTGCTATTGTTGTTTTAATTTATTTGAGTTTGCTTTTTTTATTATTATTATTATTATTTTTTTTTTTTTTTGCGGCACCAGGGATTGAACTCACAACCTCGTGCCTGCCAGTGCAGGCGCTTAAGGCACTGAGCCAAACTCCCGGCCCGGGTTTTTTTTTTTTTTGGCAGGGTCGCACTGTATAGCTCAGGCCGGCCTTGTGCTCACGTTGTAGGACCTCGAACTCACAACGCTCCGCCTACCTCAGCCTCCCAAGTGCTGGGATTAAAGGTGTGCGCCACCACGCCCGGCTTGAGTTTGCATTTTAAGGCTACTGTTTATCTTATCAGTTTATAGAACTTTTAGTTTTTTCTAATGCATGAATTTAATGCTAAAATCTTCCAAGTACTTTTGATACATCTATATAAAGTACATTCTTATTTCATTTATTTCAAAAACTCTCTAAATTTCTTTGGAGATTTCTTTCTTGGTCTATGTATTATTTAAAAATCTCATAATTATCCAAGTTTTATCCAAATTACCAATTTCAATAACATGTTTCATTAAATATTTGGGAAAATTCATCATTGAAAATAGGTCTTTTATAATGTAGGATAGTGAAAGAGGTGCTGATCATTGACAGTTTTGCTTCTCAACTGAATAGATTAACATGATTGCATGTGATTATCTTGATTTTTATTCAGTTTTTGTCAAATGAATGTGTTTGCCACGTGCACATGTTTGTGCAGTTTTAAAGCAGGTTTTTATGAACTGAAACTACACTCTAAAAATATTTGATAATTATAGCAGTATTTCCTTTAATATTAGGTAAATAGCACTATATCAAGCCTACATTCAAAACATATTCTAATATTTGAAAAATTAAAAAGTAAATGTCTATTCTCTCAAATCTGTCTGAAATGGATTGCTGAGTGCCAGATATTATCATTATGATTACTTATGCTCATTTGCTTGTTTTACTTTTGCATTAGGCTCCTGAAAATATTTTATGTTTTTAATTAGTAGGTTAAAAGTTCACTAAGATTTGACATTTGTATTTCATGCTTTAAATAGAATAAAGTTTATTTTACTCCAGTGTTCTGAAATAATCATTTTACTAATAAATAATTATTCTCTTTATCAAGGCTTTTACAAAAACATGAAATATATTATGCCTTGCTTTAACTTAATTGTAAAAAAAAAAGTCTGTCACAATAAGATACTACAGTAAAGCAATTTACAGAAGGTACAAAAACAAAGAGATGGGAGCATGCTGAGAAGTCAAAGCAACCAATGACATTCATAATAAGTTTGCATGGATACAGACAGTTTTAGAGAAACATCGATGATCAGAAACTAATGAAAATGAGGGGGGAAAAGAGGCCCATCACTTATGACTGCACAAGTCGAGGTGATGGAGATTTTTAGATTTATGAATGTGTGAGGAGTTTAAGGGAAAGGTAATATGAGAGACAGGAGCCATTAGTGAAGTCTTCAAGTGTTACTATAATTTTGCAAGATATAATTAAATGCTTTATAAAGAATGAAGATAATTTAAAGCCAAGTGTTGCTTTAGTTATGTTACAGATTGCTGGGCTCTACCTACAGTTTTTCTGTTCCTTTCTTTTTCTTCTTCTTCTTTCTTTTCCTTTCCTTCCTACTCATGTTCTATCTTTTCCAGGTGAAACCAGTTAGGAAATAGGGAAAGGAGGACAGGGAAGAAGCCATCAGCATTGTGATTTCAGATAAAGTCCTAGAGTTACTCTGGATTTTCAAGGAAGTCTGGAGTATAAATTTTAGCCTAGAATTTGTTCCTCATCTATGCAAAAGGTTCAATTTTATATCCAAACATCAGACAAGCATCAAGATTATCTGTTTTAATTATACTTTCTTCTCTTTTCAAATAGCTGAGAAGCCCATGGTACCAAAGACAAATTTTTGAAGGTTTCCCTGGGTATGAGAAACAGAAATGAGCACCTTGAACAGGTAAGAGAGGATTTCAGGTGAGAAACAATGGTGTCTACTAAAGAGAAGATGCAGGAGGGTAGCCGTAGGAAGAAGTGGAACTTCATCCAATAATTTGATTATGTATATAATGGTGAATCCGATTTCCAAGTGATGTGTTGCATACTTTATTCTGTGTCTATCGAGTGTCTTTCTCAACAACATGGAAAATACTACTTCACCGTTTTAAAGATTGCAGGTACATTCAATGCAGAGACAACAGTTTTCTTATAGTCAAGGGCAGACTTCCTGGAAAGGTCTCATTAGTCATATTTTTTAGGCATATGTCTTGGAAGCACTTTCTTCAACTGGAGGGTGAGAGGTAGATGATGTTTATAAGAATTTGGTAACTTCTTCACAAACAGTTTAGGCGGAGAAAGGGAGTTTCCAGAAGAGGAGGTCAATATTGGATGTTTGGTTACCTGATTCTAAAGTACTCCACTAATTATACACTATAAAGATTTGATGTGATGAATAAGACCTGCCCTTGTCTAGCTCCTCACTTATACCTAAATTTAGAGAAAAAAAGTGACAATAAAGACTTTAATTTCAAAAGTAATGACATAGTAAGTATAAAAAGAAAAAGTACAAAATAAGAAATTTTTGCAATGTTTAAGAATAAGAAAGATAATTAAAATTGTTATTTCATAATAATACACACATATTCCTTGAAGATATTAATATTTTCAAATTTTCTATCATTTAGTCAAATATTTTACAAATTTGTACATGTAATAGCTCATTAAATAATAATGTATATTTGTTTCCATGCTTAGTTATCAAGTCAAAATTGTTAAAAGCTCATTTTTGTTTCATTCTGTCAAGAGAAAGTGATGGTTCAAATTGCCTTTGGTGTAAGGATCTAATGAATTGTTAATTCCATTCCAGTGAAAAATATCAAGTATCTTTCAAAGGCACATAAATTTTTATAATTGAAAAAAAATGTTATCATGCTTTCCTATGACAACTTAGAGTCCTCTGGGAAAGTTTTATTATTTGTAAAATTTCAAAGTAGGAACTATTCGTTGAAAGTAAAGTTCTTCAGTTCTTACTATCCTAAGCAAAATTCATCACTTTAACCATGTCTAGACAGTGATTGACAATTCAAATTGCCTTTTATAAAGCAAATCAATTTCAAAATAGGAATAAAATCAGAAATATATTTTGAAAAATGAAGAAAGTTTTCATCATGTTCTTCCCTATGGCACTGCAAAAAGAAAGCCAAGCACCTCAGCACTGTAATAGGAGGCATTACAAATAATAAATGACATGCAATAGCTAGGAGATTCCATTTTATATGAATATTATATTCAATGAATTAATAATATATTCCTATATTGTAACATGAATTAAACATAAGTGACTTTGTGTATTTCAGAAGTTTGGTCAAGTAGACCAGCATTTTTACAATTATGCTAATTATGATATGGAGCAAGTTTCATTTTAAAACATTATTATGCTTCTGGATTACAGCAGAAAACTTTACATATTTCTTATTAAAGGTAGCCTCAGAACCAAAAACATGTCATCTTTGATGAAGTTAAATTTCAGGGAAAGCAAAGCTTTACAACTGTAGATTTTTGTGAAATGATTAAAAAAAAAACCCATAAAGCTTTCTGAAATAAACTCAAAAAAATAATATATATTTTTAATTTATAACTGTTTCATATTAACAGAACATTACAAAGACAGTAGAGAGAGTCCTTATACGTTTTCTCTGACTAACACTGTATGTTTCTGCAGTATATTTGTTTTAAATAATGAATTGATAGTAATATCTTATTATCTAAAGTCCATAAGGAATCAATATTAAGACATTACTATTATCTGAAGTTCATACTTATTTCAGATGCCCTTAAATTTTGCCTCCTGCCCACTTTCTGTTCTAGGATACTTCCTAGGGTATTAGACTACAAAAGTTCAATTTGGCTGCAAATTTTCCCAGATTTTTCTTAGTTTTAATGTTTTTGACAGTTTTGACAAATATTGTACTGGTCAGCTATTTTGTTGAATGCCCCTGACTTGACATGTTTCTGTTTGTGTTTTTTTTTTGTTGTTGTTGTTAATTTATCTTTAGTATTAGACATGAAAGTACATGTTTTGTGAATATTACACGTTTTTTCATGATGAGGACATTTTTATATGCAAGTAAGACCACAAAATTACAATTTTTCATCATACCATATCAAGAATATCTACTATCAACCTAACTTTCCAGATTGATGTCGCCCTAGATCTGTGATAGACTTTCTCCACTGGAGAGTGACTCATTCCCTGGTTTCTGTGTGGTATACTTCCAAGGAGGTTACCACCTCCAGTCCACTCTTGAGAAGTGCGCCCTTTCTCATTGAGGACAGAATGTATACACACAACATTTTAGAGTCTATTACAAGACAGGTTAGTCACTTTCCCACGTTTATTTATGCAATTGCTTTTTTATATCAGTATGGTCTTATGGATATTTATTTCATGCTTCGAGTTATAAAGCAACATTACATTATTGTTGCTCAATTGGTTTCATATTTCAATATTGGGATCTCTTTCAGCTGATTCTTGTGTCACTTAGTTATCACAGACATCATTAGTTCTTTTCTCTTGGTTCTTCTTTATTTTCTGCAACTGTCAAGTATTCCAAAATCATATTTTATATTTTATGTCCTACTGATAGCTGACAGGCTTTTCATCTTGCCTTTATAAAAATATCTTGCCTTTATAAAAATATATATTCCAGTTAGAATTTTTTCTTTTTACTTTTTGGCTTAAATTTGGGAATATGAAAGAATGAAATAAATTAGTAATTCAGTAAAGCTGAATATTTTGCATTAAAATAGATACTTCATAAGCAGTATATAAGCAGACAGTGAAGTCAGCTGCCACTCCTCCCAGGTGAAATATACAAGCTGGAAACTTTCAGTTAAACATTTATTTTTTAATTAGATATTCTCTCTATAAAAGTAATGTGTAGAAGGTTTCAAAAGTGACAGCTAAGTCATCCTTTTTTACATGCCTGAACACTCATTTGTATTTATTCCTTTGCTACTGAAATCTTTACCAGGTGTCTTAGTTAATTTTTTCTCATTGCTGAGACAAAACATCTGATGCCCAAAATTAGGGAAGGAAAGGTTTATTTCTGACAGTGCTTGGAGATTTCAGTCCATACTCAGCTGGCTCCAAGGCAGTGTGGCATGGTGGGGGGCAGCCATTTATGACAACTGCAAACAGCAAGGTGCAAGCCTGGTAAAAGGGAAAGACACGCCTTCCTCTCACCCTTACACTGCATATCGGCTCCACCCCTGGGCAGGTGTCACACTCACACCATCCATCCTAGCGCCAGACAACAAACCAATCATGAAAGCTAGACTCAGCCACATCCATGCCATGGTTACATGACACTTGGTGGAGCCACAGGAACACAAACCATAACACTAGGTAACTGTTTCCATGACTGCCATCTCTGATCTTGAGAAAGGGAGATTCAGCTTTTGTTTTATTCACCTCCAATGCTAAAGGCTTCTCAAACTCTTTTTGCTGTTGTCCAGGTTACTTCTGCCTCTTCCCTGAGATGTCTGAGAGAAACAAGATTACCTGAGATTTTCTACTTGGTAATTCTGTATTAAGCCTATTACAATCATTTTCTGGTTTAACTCTTTCAATAATACCATGAGATAAACATATTTCAGAAGCCCAATATCCTTATAGATAACAGGACTGAAGAGTACTAGAACAATCCTATTCTCTTAAAAATTGCATAATTATTCCCTTTTATGAAGCTTCAGATTAGAGAACTTGATTGCTTTTTTTCTTACTGTTTTTTTTTTGTATGAGAGATACCAAGGTCTTTGTACCTTTGCATTGAGCTACTGAGTTGCATCCCTAGCACTTTTTATTTTTTATTTTGACATAAGTCTCACGAGGGCTCAACTTGCGATCTTCCTGTCTCAACTTCCCAAAATGCTGAGATTAAAGGTCTGCACCACCATGCCTGTCTTCACTAACTCTGTTGTGGTTGGTCTTTTTCCCAGAAATGGGAAAAAGAGCTTAATATTATAATAAATATTACAGCTATACTTTTGAATTATTTCTATGTTTATTTTGTGTTAGCATAAGACCAACATGTGAAGAAATATGTACTTTGAACAAAATATATGGTGAATATCTAAGGGTCTAAAATTTATTAACTAGCACATTACCATTAGTCCCAGTTGAAAAAGTCCCCCTCGCTTCAAACACACTTATTTCCATCATTCTTGCCACTTTCTAAAGCAGTTCTCAAAAGGCTTCCTCCCTGATCATCTCTATGATAAAAAACACAGTAAATGCTGCTGAGTCCCATTCAATGAAAAGGCAATCTTGTAAAAACATTATGATATGTCCTTATCCAATTTATCCACAGGATCTGGCACTGCACAACTTTTGATTCTTCCTCAAGGTCAAAATGACCAGGGAAGGTAAATGTTTTAGGACTTGGAGGCAGCCATGACAGCATAACTAAAAATACAAAAGAGGACTTCCAGACCAGCTTCAGAAAGTGTGGCAAGTATCATGAGATGCCAGGAATAGTGGTACATGCCTGCAATCTCACCACTTGACAGGCTGAGTCAGGAGGATCACAGTAAGTTCAACGTCAACCTAGGCTACTCTTATAGTTGATATATTGGGTCAATTTGAGAAGTCTAGAAACTTAACTAAGTAACTCAGCAGTTCTATATCCTCCTGTATAGAGGCTATGCCTATGGGCTCTAGGATGTTGTTTACTGTGTCAATTTGAGAAGTTTAAAAGTTTAGCTAAGTGACTTAGCAAGGGGCCAGGGTCCTCGTTTTGCAAACATCTTGAGACTGTGCAAAAGGAGGACACAGAGATGGTGTGAGTACTAAACCCATCCCAGGACAGATAGCCTGCTTACAATATAAGGGAGGAAAAGAGGCTAGATCTCCACTCCCCACCCCCACCTTTTGCCTTGTTGCTTTTGCTGTCTGCTGACCACCTTGAACAGTTGCCCCTGTGCCATGGCACCCTGTCTTACAACCAGTTGATGTGGATTGAAACCTCCACAAACTGTGAGTTAAATAAATCTTTTCTTCCTTAATTTTGGCTGTCAGGAAGTTTGTCCCAGCAAGGAGAGAAAAGTAACCAACACTGTTAACATAGTGAGCTCAAGACCAGCCTAGACTACATAGTGAGATTTTGTCTCAAAAAAACAAAACAAAATAAGTAGCAAATACAACAACAAAAATCATGAACTATTTGAGACACTGGGACAGGGGAGGATTTTTTGCAGGTGATTAATAACAATGTGTCTCTTATAGTAATATTTTTTGAAATTTGTACATGCACAGTATGTTTCTATCACATTGTGCATTGTTTCTGGATACTGCATTCATTAATACCTAAACTGGTGTTTTCTGAGAGATTCCTTTAGCAATAACTGAGATGATACACAAGTTTGGAATCACAGAGTTGGATTCAAATTCTGATCCTGCTCTCTAATGGCTTTAGTATTTTAAACTGTTATTTGGATTTCCTCTACCTCAATTCATTGTTCGAGGATCAGGAAGTTTACTTCAATGTCAAATAAATTTGGCAAGAATTAAATGGGATGAATATATGCAAGTTTTAAAGCTCCACTTAACTTGTCTATAGTCAAAACAACCTCTGAAGAACCCTACTCCAGAAACTCCAAAACTTTCATATTAATTCAATTCTGAGTTTTCTGTCTATATATTGTTTATTCATCTGACATTCATAATGCAAGTGCATTGCTTTCTTTCTAAAAAAATGTTACAATGATTTCCTATGTTTCTTTAAGTAATATTGTCTCTTCTTCAGATATAGAAATAACTTTAAATCCTAGGGACTACAGGTAAAATATTTGTTTATCTTCTTTCTTTCTTTCTTTGGTTTGTTTGTTTGTCTGTTTGTTTGACCCAGGGACTCACTATGTATTTCAGGCTGGCCTTGAACTCATGGCACTCCTCCTGCTGGAGTGCTGGGATCACAGGCATAAGCCATCACACCCTACAATGAAATGCTTTTCTTATCCTTATTCTGGATTCTTCCTCACATCTACTCCACATTTTCAACATCTAAGTGATAATGGATTTTTCTTCTATATTGTAGTAAAGGATTCTTGAAAAAAATTAGCTGGGAAAATGTCATATCACATTTAGTTTGAGTTGTTCTAGTTTTTGTGAAAAAGATTTATGGGCTTCTATTTATGTCTCTCACTAGTGATGGTGGTAGTGGTAGCTAATGGGCAGCTGGGTTGCTTTCCTGGTGATGGAGCAGCAACTGAGGAAAAGACACATATACAGCTAATTTCCTTTCATCTCATTGAAACACTTTTCCTGTCTAGAATTAATTTCCTGGCCTGTACTCCACACAGTCACTCATAATCTCTGTCATGTCTATTCTATGTCTCTTATCATTGTCTTTATGTTATCATTTAAACATGTTTTTCCAGTAGTTTACAGTAGTCTTTTTGTTATGTTCTTATACCTACTATATGATTTCTCTTTATTGCCTTCATATACCAAAAAAAGTATATATACTTCAGAAACAAAAAAGTGATGTCTTTTCAACAGATGGTGTTACCCTCCTATTGGGGACCCTAGAAGATATTTTATATTGCAGAAAACCTACAACACTGCCAACACTTAGAGAAGAAATTGAAAATGCATGTGCAGCAATTCAATAACCAAGGTTACCCAAGCAGCAGTTCTCTGTGCTGGGAGCTAATGGCCACCACTCTGAGTACCTCTTGTAATTGGACAGGCCAAAGGTAACTTGTGTTAATCTCATGATGTCTCAATAAACAAGCATTAACATATTTGTACAAGTTTTTCTTTTCCTAAATTGTGCATACATTTTTTGGTGGATGCTGTATTTCTTGAAAGATGTCTGCACAGATTACAACAATTCCACACATATTTACTTACACTAAACCCTGCAGTCAGATTTGTTGTCATTGTCTTCATTGGGAAATCTAGTAATTTTAGACCTCATAATTATTTTTACTTTGCTAATATTTGACACTATTGGTGCCATGTCTCCCTAGAAACTGTTTTTTTAGACTTCTGTTATTAAATGTCAGTCTACTTTGTGCATTTATTTCCCTCTCCACCAGTTATTGAGAGTTTTCCTGTAAGAACCACGAAGTGAGGAGAAGTCCCATTGCTATAAATTGTAATAAAGCCTACATCACTTGTGAGAAGATTTATCATTTATATAATCAGAGGTAACACTAAATTACAATAAAAATAAAATCATTCTTGCATTTGTGTTGTGATATTTCACCTCCTCTGAAACATGAATTTGATTCTTGTACTGAAACTACGATTGCTGACATAAGAGTTTAACTGTATTAAAGTTTGTGCAATGTACAAATTGAAGTATAAAATGTAATTTTGTAGTGTAGCAATGGGAAAAACTTATCATTATCCCATTAACATTTCAGTCTACTCTTTCTTTCACAAAATAAATTATATAGCAGGCAGATTAAGTTTGCAATATTGGTCAGAAGTCAGGAAAATTTTTAAATAGTTTGCAAAGCATGAGACATTTTCCAGCGACCTTAACCCAGATGGAATACAGAAAAAAGATGAATGGGAGGTTAGAAAAGAGACAGAAGAAAAAATAAAATACAGAAAAATATTGGAACTCTAGTAAGAACTTACGAATATTGGAAAAGGAAGGAATATTTACAGAAGTAGTAAAGGAATACACTTTTATGCAAAAATATCTGTTACTTTATTCAATTCAAATATACTCATTCAAAGAAAAGTAAAAAGTTACATTTACTGTCCATTAAGATTTTCAAACACAATTACACTAATAGACCATTCCTGTGTGATTTATATATTCTTTCAAGGTTATTTAATAGTCCAGATGTACTTTTTCTACTGACTTTTCAATAAGATGCTCATTTATGAGATAATATAGTATATCCAATAATATAGTCCAGATAGTTTCTCTGTCATTGCTCACTATTTATTTAAAACTGTACTTTCAATAGATGAGACTATATTATGAATATTTGTCTTGAGATTTTTGTAAGTTGTGGAATATTTAAATACTATTTCATTTTCACATGTTTTATTCACTCATTTTTCTCTGACCAATTTCACCCTAGATTAATTATCATTATGATAGATTTTCCTCTAAATCCTTACCTTTTATAAAATACAAAATGCAGCTCACTGAGATAATATATATTTGCTGCTCTTTGTCTCTTATTATTTCAATGATTTAAAGTAACATTGTCTACAAAATCCAAGCTTGAGTTCTTATTTGACATTATTATTGTTTTTTGGATCAATTGGATGTAAGTTTATCTACCAGTTTTGCATGTAACAGGGGAAGTGGAAGAGGACATAAAAATAATTAAGATGTGTTATATACATGTACCAACCCTTAACGATGAATGTGATCATTGTGTAGTGCAAACATGTACTGATAAAAATAAAATCTTTTTTTTTTTTTTTTGGTACCAGGGATCAAACTCATGACCTTGTGCTTACCAAGTAAGTGCTTGAGCTGCTGAGCTAAATCCCGGCCCATTGAAAATAAAATCTTATAAATTCTAAAATGGCACTAACTTTTATTGATTTCTAATATAATTTAGATGCAGTAATTAAGAATCAGAAAACTCATTTGCAAAACTGAACAATCTGAGACTTGATAGATATTTTTGGTAATACAAATGAAAGTTTTTTCTTTGTTTTTAAATATATGTTGCTTCCATTTTAGCATGATAACACTATGATATTTATGAATTAATATTATATTTTTTCTTACAAAATACGATATTGCTGTCATCAAAAAGAAACTTTAAATATAAAATGGAAATGAGAATTCACATGAAGGGCATGGCCAGTGCTCTAGTATTAAATTCTGCATTAGTTCACTTAATAATATTGAGTTAATTACTTAATTTCTCTTATTCTAATACCTGCTTGATCTTTTATCTTAAAAACTGAAGGTTGGCAAATACTTTCTTAACGAATCAAATGGCATTGACCATAAATTTTGCAGAGTAGATGGGCTCTGTTCCAACTAATAGGTAGTACCATTAAAAATTAGGTAGTGCCATGGATAATATATATAAACAGATTGATTTTTTTTAACTCAAACTTTATTTGCAAAAGTTTATAGGTCAGATTTGACCCAAAAGCTTTCATTGCCTTTTCTGCTTTAAATAATGGAATTGGGCTAAATTAAGCACAATGTTCATGTTTTTTCCTCCAAAACTTGAACAACAGACATGATTTTTTAGGTAAAGCAAGCTGGCATGTTACAGCATGAAATGAATATACAAGAATATGTTAATACTGTTTAAAAGGTGAGTTCACAGAAAAGCAGTTGAACCAGAGCTCTGGAACTAGCACTACATGTGTTTATGATTTATGTAATTATAGAAAGAACATCTTTCCCTACCTAAGTTTCTCAACTCTCAGGAAAAAATTGTGGTGGTTTTAAACAAATCTCTAAATTCTGTGACAATTCTCCCATTGAGAACTGAGATATACGTATCTTCTCTCCTCTAACCTTGCCCTTTGTGATTTATCTTTTTTTTTTCTGTGATTTATCTTTAACCAGTAAAATGCAGGAGGTACACTGGTACATGTCTTTCATTGCTAGGTCAGCAACACTTTTCTTGTTTGTCTTTCTTCTCCAACAGAATGGGCCACATGTAAATCCACCTGTCCTAGATTCAGGAGTAACCAATTTAGTCCACAGGCCCCACTACACTGATAGCTACATCACCCGCTGGCCATGTACATGATACTCCGGAAATTTAGTTAGTTCAGCGTTCCAATGAATGTAGACCCTGTTTTAATTTTACCAGCATGGTGTGGAAGACTCTAAGAAGTATGACTCTGGTGAGCCCTTTTATATTTTTAGCTCACAAAATTGTAAACAAAACAAAAAACCTGTTTTGCAATATCATTTTGGATAATTTTTTCATTCATTAGCAGTAACCAGAAAAGACAGGGTGAAAGTAATAATGCCTCTTATGGTTGTTATAAAAAATTAAATAACTTAGTGAGTATAAAAATATCCAGCATAATGTTTGAGTGAATATTGCAAAGGGTAAACAACTACGCAAATAAATGTTACCTATTATAAATACAGTAGTGATTTCTGTTTCCTAGTAAAATGGAAAAAATTTGTGCATTTCCAGGATGAAATTTTAAAGTATAATAATAACTAAAATAATAAGTTAATATGCAATGGAGTGGTTTATTCATTACTCTGGGTACTAAAGACTCTTAAAACTTTTAAGAACAGAAAAAGGTCTTTACCAAACATATAAGCGAATATGAATTGAAATATATCACAAGATAGAAGAAGTTGGAATGAAAATATGTCTAATTGTTCTCTGTATAGAAAATTTAAATGTTGTACCATACAGTATTTGTGTAATATTCAGAGTGTTAAAGGAGAAGTTAGTGGCTTAGTTGGCTATGGTGATATGAGGTTTATTGATCTAAGTGGATGACTTTATAATTGGCCAACCATGGTCAAAGACAAATGCAAGCACTGCTGAAAATAAAATAGTAGGAGCACACAATGACTGGGAAAAGTATGCTAAGAGGTAGATTTAGTTAAGAAAATGATGAATGGAAGCTTCAAATTCTGGTCTGGAAAACAATAATTTTGCTCTGCAAGTACCAATATTAACTATAAAAAAGAAAAAGCTCTTCGAATTTAAACTTGAATTTTATGTAATACTACGTGTTTGTCAATTCAAGCAAAAAATTAGAGCTTTAGTAATTGAATAAAAAAGCCAAGATAAATATATACGAGCTATTTATTGGATTGTTCAGGTAGCATTACTGTCAAGTAGGTCAGTGGCAATTTTGTCATTTTAATGGATAGTTAAGAAGAAAGAAGCTAGCCTATCATTCTTTATGACAATGAGTAAAGCACGTTAAGATGTTAGTAGAATCTTGAGTTCTGAAAACAGTTCCAAAACTCTTTTCATGTCTTATATTTCTAAAATTAATTGTAGATTCACTTGTAACTTAGTTGTATTACTTGAGGAACAGACTATTGATTCCAGAGAAGGGAAAAATTATTTGTGTTGGTTTGATTAGCTTTTCCATCTTCTTAAAATCTCACAGAACACTGAATGATCGCTCTGTAGTGATTAATGTCTGAGTGTAACAAAAAACATTTCAAAGATATTTAAGCCAAACAGAACTTCAAATAAAGTGAAAATTGATTCTATTAATAAACCTGCAACCGAAGCATGACATACGTTGAAATGGACATTAGGAGACTCGGCCCTGTAAGACCATATAACAGGAGAAAGCTTTTAAATCTAGATTTAAATAGGAAAACTTACTGTCACTTAAACAGTAAAATGTCTTGACCTAAGGAAATGAACTTGTTTTCAAGTCATTTGCCTATCTTTTGTCGACCATCTTTTCCTTATTTTTAAATTTTACATTTAATTACTACACATTTGCATTTCATAATAATTAAATTCCTCTTGGGAATTTGATACGTGTATGTATCACATTTAATTCTTTTTCATCTCCTTTCCTTCCCTTCTCTCCTCTTCCTCCAATTCCATGTCTATGTGTGTATGTTATTGCTGTATTTTAGGAGTTTATTTCATTGCTGAATAGTAACTTTTTAATACATAAAAATATTTCTTTCATTGGCTAAAGATTTTTTAATCAACATGAGATCAAGACTCACTCTGCCTTTTCCTTTTTTAAAATCAATAAGCACCTGCCTGGCAAGTGCAAGGTCCTAAGTTCAATCCCCAGTACCAAAAAAAATTAATTTTATTGGTAATTTTTGATATGCATGATGATTACATTCATCATCGAGAATGTATACCTGAACATGATGTATCTTGATTATTCTTTTTTCCCCATTCTCCTCCCCTCCCCTCAACCATCTTCCCCTCCTTATTGCTTTCTTTTTTCCTTCTATTCCCTTTTTTTCTTTTCATTTTTTTGTCCTTTTCATAACTTATTCATCTTCAGTGGCTAGCATATATTATTTAATCATGAGTTTCAATTATATATGTTTACATATTTTACTTTTCATTATGAAAGAGCAGTACATATAAAACATCTAATATTAACTGATTATCTTTTGGTAGAAAGATAAAATTTTTATCTGAAGTTTCAGTCTTCTGTAATTTTTCAAGTTTTGCTTATTGAAATATATATTTCTATACCAGAGAAAGATGTTTGCCCTGCCCTCAAGAAGTTTAGTTTAAAGAGCTTTATTATATAAAGAGATTAAATAGGATTTGAAGTTGAAGTCATAGCGAAAGTTTACTCAGATATTTTCATTCTTAAATCTGTGACATGTCCTGAATATTCCTGAGAATATAAATGTCAAATACATTGTAAAGTGTCTTGTGTAGATATATAATTATCTAGACAATGCCTTTGATTGAAGGCATTATTATTACTTTATTACGAATGGAAAAACACAAAATTTAAGTGTTAAATTTAAAAAAAAATACAAGTAGTTATTGGAGTTAGGATCCCACATAGAAAACTATTAGAAAGCCTACCTCCTGGAGTACACTAAACTTTATTGTCATAATAAAAAATTTTGCTGCATGTCAGTCATCAGTGATAATCATTATTTGGTTTTATTCAACCAAAGCAGTAATCAACCAACACTCAGTTAATTACTTCTCATCATGAAAAAAACAAATGAAACAGAATGTTTATTCCAGTAAGAAGTAAAAACCTTTTCCTTCAAAGGGATGAGATATAGCTCAGGTGTAGAACACTTGTCTAGCATGTTGAGAACCTTCAAACAAATCAAAGCAAACTAATAAAGAAGCAATGGCAACAAAAACTAGTCAATTATTAGCTGAGGCTACGGAGTTAGAGGTAATCCTCAAGTTTTTTTCTTTGTTTGTTTTTTTGGTTTTTTCTTTTAAAGAGAATAAAACAAAATAGAACAGAAGACAGCAGATCAGGTCAAAACAATGGAAGCAAAACATGATTTGAAAACAAGTGAACAGGAAAGCAACAGTGGCTACCATAATGTCTCTTGTTTTCTTTGAAATAATTCTCCATATCGTCACACACAATGAATTCAAACAAAACACAATAGTATAAAATTAATAAAAACAGAATAATGAAAGCATTATGGGCCTTCAAAACCCAACAATAGGAAAATCAACAATGGCTACCGTGATGTCTCTTGTTCTCTTCAAAATAGCTGTCCACACTTTCACATATATTGAAATCAAATAATACAAAACAGACTAAGAACAATCAAAACAAAAGACACAAGTATTACTGGACTCCACAACAAGATGATAGGAAATCAGCAATGGCTACCATAATGTCTCATTTTCTTCAAAGTAGCTGTTCATACCATCACTCGTAATAAAATCAATTCTTGTAAATGCTTTAGGAGAAATTCTAGGCATGAATAAGCCCATACATGTACATCTATTCTTTCTGTATTAGAGGGAAAGACAAAACAAAACGTCACAAATTACAAAACAAAGACAAGAAACAAAAAAGACTAATAAATAACAGTAACAAAGAGCCCAAAATAATAACAATACAGGCTTGCAAAACAAGGTGGTAGAAACATAACTAAGGTTGTTATTTTGCATAATTGTCTTCAAAAGAGTTACTCAGATTACCAGATATAGACTTGCATAATTCATCTAATCCTATGAATGTTAACTGTTTTGTTCCAAGAACTAATAGAATTAGTAACACAATCCTCTTAACTATCTTAAGTGTATATATCCAAATTTATATCTTTTCTCTTTTCTCTTTCTTCTTTTCTCCTTTTCCCTATCTGATTTATTTTCTCCCCTTTGGGCAGTTTGTTATGCTTCAACAATATTTACTGAAGATTTTGTATCATATTTACTCTTTCTTGCACTGGGGAGACAATATGGTATTTACACATGTGAGTTTGATTTATTGCACTTATGAGTATGATCTCAAGTTGCATCCATTTACCTATAAAAGCTTCAATGTGATCCTTCATTATAGCTGAGTAATACTCCATTCTATAAAAGTACCACATCTTTTTTACCCATTTCTCGGTTGATGGGCATTTAGGTTGTTTCCAAGATTTGGCTATTACAAATTGTGCTGCTATAAACGTGGGTGCACATATATCACTGTGGTATGATGTTTTCAATTCTTCTGGGAATATGCCCAGAAGTGGAATAGCTGGGTCAAATGGGACTTCCAATCCCAGCCTTTTCAGGATCTTTCAGACTGATTTCTACAGCGGGTGCACCAGTTTACACTCCCACCAACAGTGCAGGAGGGTTCCTTTTTGCCCACAGCCTCTCCAGCATTTGTTATTGGTGTTTTTCTTGATCCTGGCCTTTCTTTCTGGAGTGAGATGGAATCTCAGTGTTGTTTTAATTTGCATTTCTCTAATGACCAGTGATGCAGAACATTTTTTCATGTATTTATTTGCCATTTGTATTTCTTCCACCAAGAAGTGTGTATTCATCTCAAATGCCCATTTTTGGACTGGGCCTTTGAATTTCGGGGGTTTGACTTTCTTTTATTCTTTACATTGTATGAAGATCAATGGAATAGATTAGAAGATACAACCACAACTACAAACACACTTAGCCATCTTAACTTTGACGAAGGGTGCAAACATGTTCACTGGAAGAAAGATAGCCTCTTTAATAAGTGGTGCTGGAAAAACTGGCTTTCCATATGCCAAAAACTAAAACTAGACCCATGCCTATCACCATGCACTAACCTAAAGTCAAAATGGATCAAAGATCTAAATATTAGAACAGAAACACTAAATCTGCCTGAAGACAAATTAGGTAGAAATCTTGAAGGTATAGGGGTAGGCAAAAATTTCATGAACAAAAATCAAACTGCACAGGAAATACTTCCCAGAATCAATACCTGGGATCTCATCTTATTAAAAAGATTTTGCACATCAAAGAAAATCTCCAACAGTGTGAAAAGAAAACCCACAAATTGGGGGAAAAAATCTTAGTCAACTGCCCCTCAGACAAAGAACTTCTGTCTAGAACATATAAAGAATTAAAGAAAATCCTCAAGTTTTTTTCCTTAATTTATTTTTTCTCTTTATGCTTTGGCAGAGATGACACTCACAGAATAAATGTGGCACCACATTTAACTTTAAATGCATGGACACAATGCATTTCATTTGACTTGGGAATGTAACAGCTGATTGTACTTAATTACTGGCACAAAACTCCAGTTTTCACAAAGGACATAGAAAGACAGAGGGTCATTCCACCCGTTCTGTAACACCATCTCCAGCAGTAACAAAAACAACAAAGCTAGGTAATCAGAAAGTGTGCGATATTCCTCAAACCCATTAAGAATTTGGATTATGGGACAAACTACTAACTTCACATCTATGGAAAGACAATTAGTTTCAAGGACAAAAGTCAAACATTGTTTACTCTGGACAAACAATGGACATTGATAAGAAGAAAAATAGTTACTTTTTGAACATCTTCCTTTAGACAGTTTTATGATCTGAGTATTTATTTGTTCAAAATTCATGTTACAAAGAAATAAAACCTACATTGTAGTTTGTTTGCCATTGCGTGGTGCTTGGTGGTGGAGTCCTTGGGAGGTAATTGGACCATAAGGTTTGTGCCCTTCTGGGTGGAATTAAAGCTACTATAAATGGACAAATTTTTCCTCTCTTGTTCTGTTGCTATTCTACCTGCCACCTGTTGATGACAAAGACCAGACCCTCTTGAGATGTTGCCACCTAAATTCCAGACATCCCAGTCTCAAGAACTGTAGGAAATACAGCTTTGTGTCTTACAAATTATGCAGCACACAATATTGTTTTTTAAAAATGCAAAACAGAGTAAGTGAGGTAGAGTAGCGGCTTTTGACAGAATATAGGACTGCTGGGAGGGAGGGTCCTGACACATGGGATCTTCACCGCTATGTACAGCCTGTACTTTAGAGACGCTCCAGGAACTCAAGAAAAGTCCTTCAAACAGTATTGCAAATGTATGTCCTGTGAAATACTCAAAAAGCAATGAGCAGTAGTCACTGAAATAAGGAAAAGCCTGGAGTTTCTCAAGGAAACATTTCCTATATGTCTCCTATAAGAGAAAAGTCTTAAACCAATGAGGAAGGCAGAAATGTGGGGTCATTGCTCCTTCCTAAGGACACTTGTGAGAGTGTCTTGCAGGTGAAAGGAACAGGCGGGAAAAAGAAAAAATGAAACGGGTCACAAAGGACAAAATATTTTGTATTTTATAGTTATGGTATTTTTTAGAGTTTTTCACATACATAGAATCAAATTCATATCATATATGTACATATATATGTGTATATTTAAATTCTCTTTCCTTTACAATGAAATGTTTAAAGAAAAGCAAAAACACAAATCCATTCACTGCCCCTGCAGAGACAACAAAAACTGTTAATAGTAATTATTTATTAATCACATATTGCACTATTTTTATCCTCTTCATTACCCTGCATTTATGGGATTACTAATTTTCTTTGAAAGATGAAGAGACTCTGATAATTGCCAGTTGGTATAAAATTGTAACTTGGATCTTACTGACCTCAAACTGATGAAAACTTGTTGTCTGTCTATTCATATTTCTAGTTTCTAAGTTATTTATTTAAAATGAAAGTTTATTAATATTATTATACCTACTAATAAGCTTGCTAATGACATAATATAAATAATTATGTTTGCAAGTTTTAGTTTATGTGTTAAGGGAAAACAAATCTATTCTTTATGGCAGGTCTAACAGATTAAAAGCAAGTAATTGGTTTCAAGAAACAAAAACACATAAGAGATACATCATATCTTTTTTTTTATATGACTTTCGTTTGGTAATTCCCATATTTTTACATATCATTTCATGACTGTGCCCCCTCAAAGTTGCTAATTCTACCATTTGATTTAGAATTTATGATGGTAATAAGAGTATTATGGGTGAAAGCTAAGTGAGCATAAATCTGGAAATAAAGCGTATTGGAGCCACTGGAGATAAGATGAGAAAGAGTTGATTTTTATTCTACCATTATTCTTTTCCTAATTAACATAATTTTTTCTTCATCTACTAACTACATATAAATATATATGTTATGTGTATAATTTATATAATAAATGAAAAACAAATTTAAGAAAAAGTCTGGGGCAGGTCAACAAGATCTA